>ML120418.1:579966-615187 GCA_003788595.2 Choiromyces venosus 120613-1 | reverse complement strand
CTTCATCAGGTGTCCGATCATTTCGTATTCTGGATGCATTCCATAGTTCGCGTAAAATGGTGATGTTCCGATAGTCTCCTGATGTCCATTGTTGTAGGCGAATTCCGCCAGTGGTAGGAGTTCGCACCAATCACTTTGCTGGTAATTAATATATGCTCGCAGATACTGTTCTAGTACCCCATTGGTCCTCTCTGTCTGTCCATCCGTCTGAGGGTGGAATGCTGTACTGAGTCTTCTTTCGATTCCTATTTTGCTTGTGATTTCCTTCCATAGGTCTGAAGTGAACAGGGATCCTCTATCAGTGATGATATCTTTTGGTAATCCGTGAAGTCTAGCCACTTCTTTAAGGAACAGGTTTGCAAATTGCCGTGCGTCTAGATCTTTCTTGCAGGGGATGAAATGACTCATTTTTGTGAGGCGATCGATGACAACCAATATCATGTCATAACCTTCCGATTTTGGTAGATCAGTTATGAAGTCCATGGCTATCGATTTCCATGGTCGGTCGGGTGCTTCGTTCGGTTGCAGTAGTCCATAGGGCGCGTGTCGTACCACTTTTGTTCATTGACATGTGTCACAGTTTTTTACGTACTGCTTGATTGTTTCCCTCATCTTTGGCCAGTAGTATTTTCGTTGTATTAGGTCGGTTGTTTTGGCTGTCCCCCCATGCCCTGCTAGGGGAACATCGTGGTGTCTCTGAATAATTGTTGTCCTTAGTTTTTCTTTCTCTGGGATCCATATCTTTCCTTGATACCATAGGTAATCGTCCTTCCATTGGCATAGGCCCAGGGCTACTCCTTTCAGTTCCTTCTGTCCTGTTGCTAATGCCTCTCGGATTTCTTGAATCCATGGGTCTTGTTTCGTTGCTTGTGGTATTCCCTCGTCATTTCGGTCGTCGATTTCCACTAGTTCCATTTCCTCTAGGAAGTATCTTTCCTTTGGTAATAGGGTTCTCTGTTTGTACGTGATCCTCTCGTCTCCCTTCTTTGGTAGGTCTCCTTCCCTTCTGGTTAGAGCGTCTGGTTTTCCTCCTTCCTTTCCTGGTCTATATTGTATTTTGAAGTCAAACTGACTCAGGTATTCCTCCCACCGAATTTGTCGTTCGTTTAGTTCTTTCGTGGTCATGAAGGGTACCAGGTTTTTGTGGTCCGTTATGACCTTTACTTGGTGGTGGCATCCTTTCACGTAGCTCCTCCACTCCTTTAGCGCTTGAACTATTGCCAGTAGTTCTTTGTCGTGAATGTCATAGTTGCATTGTGCCTTATTCATTGTTTTTGAACGGTAGGCCACTGGGTTCCATTTCCCGTCTTCTCCTTGCTGAGATAGGATGCCTGCGCAAACGTATTTGGAAGCATCGGTTTCTATCATCGTGGGTTTCGTTGGATCGTAGTGTGCTAATACTGGGGATGTGGTGAGCTTTTTCTTTAGTTCCTCAAAGGCTCTCTGCTCCGTTTCTCCCCATCCCACTTGTTCTCTTTCTCGGTTAACCGGTAGAGAGGTTTTGCTATGCGACTGAATCCTTCGATGAACCTTCGATAGAAGTTGCAGAATCCTAGAAAACATTGTACTTCTTTAACTTTTTGTGGAGGTTCCCAGTCCCATACTGCGCTGGTCTTAATTGGGTCTGTTTGGATTCCTTCTCGATTGATGATAAATCCTAAGTATTCTGTTTCCTTTTTATGGAATTCGCACTTCGATGGTTTGACTCTCATTCCAGATTCTCTTATGTCGGCTAATATATTGCTCACATCCTTCTTGTGCTGTTCGAGGTTGTCCGAATATACCAGGACATCGTCCAGGTATACTATGCAGCATTCGTCAATGTATCTCCATAAGGTGTTGTTGATCCATCGCTGAAAAGCCGCTGGGGCATTGGTCAGCCCGAACGGCATTACCAAATATTCGTACGTTCCTAGTTTGCTAGCAAAGGTTGTCTTGCTTTCGTCTCCTTCTCGTATTCTTATGTTGTGATATGCATCTTTTATGTCTAACTTGGTGAAGTACTTTGCCGTGCTTAGTCTGTCCAAAGCCTCCCCTATCAAGGGTAAGGGGTATCTATCTTTTTTTGTTATTTCATTGAGTCCCCTATAGTCCACGCATAATCTGAGGCTTCCGTCCTTCTTTTTGACGAATAGTATTGGTGAGGCTTGGTCTGTCCACACCTGTCGGATCCAGCCTCGTCCTAGGTTTTGTTGGATGTAATTTTTTAACTCGTTTAGTTCGCGGGCTCCCAGTTTATATATCTTCTTCTTTGGGACCCTTTTTCCCTCTTCTAGGGTTATCCCCAGGTCTATTCCTTCCCTATGTGGAGGTAGCCCTCTCTTCTCTTCTTGTTCGAATACATCCAACAGATGATGGTATTCTTTTGGAATTATTTCTTCCAGTCTCCTTTCATCTTCTCTTTTTCGGTGTTGTATGGCCAATTTCGTGCTGATGTTGATGGCCTTTACCCGAATTTCTTCTTCTTTTCTCCATCGGACTATCCCTGTGGATTCTCCTCGTCGGTAGAAGTGTCCAAATGCTTTGGCTGATATTTCGTGGATCTCAATCCTCTTGGATTGCTTCTTTTCTTCTGGTTGTTGGGTATCAGCAGGATCTGAGCTTCCAAATCCCTTGTCCCCTCTCTTAGTGTTTTTCAACTCCGTTACTTCTAGCAAGTCTTCAGTGTTGATTTTCTCTATCAGGAGCTGGGCAACTCGGTCTCCCTTCTTTATCTGGTATTCTTCGTTACCCATATTGATCATTACTACCTTTACTTCTCCTGTGTAATCTTCGTCGATTACTCCTGCGTTTGTCGTAAGTCGATGTTTGATCGCTAGACTGCTTCGAGGTGCTATGCGTCCGTAAGTTTGGGGTGGTAGCCCTAGTGCTATTCCCGTTCGTACTATTCCTTGCCCATTGGCCGTTATCTTGACGTCTTCGCTTGCATACAGGTCGTGTCCTGCAGCCTTCTCTGAGCCCTTGGTGGGCATCTTTGCATTTGTTGTCAGCCTTCTGACCTTGGCCCTTTGGTCTTCCCTGATGTGAATTTCCGAAAGTCTTGTGATCAGGTTCTCTTCCTGGGCTTCCGCTTCTGGTACTGAGTAAACCACCGGCGAACTGTTGAGACACCATGTCGTACATCGTTCGCTATTGAATGTGATCTTTCTTTCGTTCCAGTCGATCGTGGGATTGTGTTCTCTCAGCCATGGCATTCCAAGGATGATTTCGTGGTTTTGTAGGTCTGCTACCTGAAGGGTTCCTTTTTCCTGGTGGCTTCCTATATTTATTGATACTTCTGCTGTGTGGGTTACGGGCCCCATTTGGCTTGGCTTTCCGTCAGCCAAGTAGATTTCTCTCGCATTCTTGGTTTCCTTCATTGTTATTCCGTGTTTCTTGCAGACTTCTTTGTCGATAAAGTCTTCTGTTGCTCCTGAGTCGATCATTGCGTTGATCGTGACTGTGTTTTTTCCTTTTCGTAATTGTGCTTTTACCATAACATGGTCGTTTTCTTGTTCCAATGATTCCGTGTGCTGGAGTGCTGTATAATAGTTGGATAAAATGATGGGTTTTCGTTCCGGTCTGTCCCTTCGTCCATCATTTACTGGGGACAGTCCTCGTTTCCCGCCGGCCCTTCCTCTTCTCCCATTTCTATTTCTTTAATCATGGGTCGACTTCTTCTCATCTTGTGGTCCATTGGTTTCCATTCTTTTTTTACCGTTGTATAATCCTTATTGTCTCTTGGGCTCCTGCACTCCCTGGCCAAGTGTCCTGGCTTAGCGCATGCTAAGCAGAGGTTATTGTTCCTTCTTCGAACAAACTCGTTTTTTGACAGGTTGAGATTGGGCCTTCTTCTCGTTGCATCTAGGTCCATGTGGTCCCCTCTTGGGGTCTCTTCCCGTCCCATCTTGAATGTCCCGTTCGGGTTTCTAGATGTTTCTATCGTCCTTTGTCCCGTTGTTTGCCCTCCTTGTAGGTGTTTGATCATGCTGATTCTGTTTTCTTTCTCAATGGCCCACCTGGCCATTCCTTCCGCATTATTGGTCGTGAAGTGGTCGGCGGCCCAAGCGTCCTGCAGCGTTTTGTTGATTCCCTTCAGGAATTGTCTCCTCAGAGTTCCTTCATCTTCATTTGCCTCAGTTGCCGTAAGTTGGAATTCATTCCAGTAATCCGTGACTGGTTCTCTTCCCTGTCTTAATTGTTCCAGCTTCGTGCGTGCCGCATTCTCTGCATCAATGTCTCCGAACTGGCCTTGGAGTGCTTCAACGAATTCTTCATATGTTGTCCAGGGTTCTGGTCTCCTTCCTTCGGTATAGGGGGTTACCCAGTTGGCCGCCCCTTCCCTTAACAAGGATTTGACATATGTAATTTTCTGCCTTGCTTCTGTTGTTCCCGTAGCGTCGAAATATACTCTGCATTGGGCCAAAAATGTTCGCAGCTTGCTTCGTACTCCGTTGAATGTAGGTGGCTTCTCTACCTTCATTCGATCTCCGTCTTCCCTTCTGCCATTTAGGCGATCGATAATTTCCGCAAATTGCTCCGGGGTAAACCCATGGATTTGTGTTACTGGTGGGGGGTTTACAGCCCCTCCTGCTGATTCTCCTCCCCCTCCTGCTGATTCTCCTCCCCCTCCTCCCTCTGCTGGGGGTCCGATGTCCATTGCCTCGCTCATTGTTGTTGGGTACTGCTTGTTAGACGCAACCAAATGTTACAATTCTATCCTTCTCGGGTATACTTGCAGTAGGCAACCTTTCTTATATTCCTCGATCGTTGATCTGTCTCCCTTCTTTCGCTTACCCTTTTGGTCTTCGTAGTACAAGTCCTTGACTTCTACTATTCGTTGATTTTCTTAACGATGACTTGATGCCTGAATGGATGTTTGATTTGGTAGAAAAGCTTTTTTTGTAATTGAAAAGTATTTAGATGGTTGCGTGAGGAACTAACTACTCTCGCCTACAGGCCTCCTTATATAGTCATTCCTCCCTCAACCCTAACCCTTTGATGACTCATCCTTGTGAGTCATCCATACGCGTGACTCAAATGAGTCACCGTGTGAAATCCTATCAGCTGACTCCTATGAGTCGTTCTCACTAACTAATAAAACCAACAAACTAATCATGTGCGCAATTCGCGTTACATGTGTAAAACCTATGACTCATAATTTGAGTCACGTGTGAAAACATAACATCATATGATCGCTTACTGCGAGTCATAGAAAATTAAACAACCAATAAAAACTTATTAAGGACTTGCCATCGCAAGCCATGTGAAATATTCGTCCCTTCTGACTCATAAGTATGAGTCAGGTGAAATCTGCCTTGCCCGTCTGCCTTGCTTAGTCACAATCTGTGACATCCTTCCCTCATCCCAATAATTGCTACTTTCATTTACATAGAAAGACTCTTCCCTTCAGGCATTGTGAAATTGTAATTGCCATAAATACCAGGATATTGATATGTAGGTGAATGTTGATATAGGTAATATGGATATTCATTATTCCCCACAGCATCACTAGTTATTGCTGTCGTCAGAGGCAACATTTGCCTCAAAAGTACCACACTATTAGCTAGTAGAGGTACCGTAGAATCTCATGAAAGTTGGAATGGCACTAGTTAGGGTTTTCTTGAACCTGCCTAATCGTCGCTCTCTATATGTTTAAAGTGTGGCGAGTTGGCGGTCTTTGCGCCCTTCTCTTGAGTCGGTTGCCTTAGTTTCTCTTTAGTTCCCTTTAGTTCCAATCCGACTTTCATGAGATGATACGGTATTCTTGGCAAAGATGCCTGAGTAGCTTAGGGAGGTGATAATAAACTCTACGCTTAATTTAGACCCCCCACTAGTTGTGCACTACTGACACACTATTTCTTCAGTGGAAAAGAACTGACCCGCACTCGCTACTCCAAATGGGGAAACCAAATCTTGGCCGGGAAGCACGGGTAAAAAAAAAAGAAATAACCCTTTTTTATATTTTACTTTACTTGTTCGTATTAATACTTGTACGAGTAGGAGATCCAGTATTACGCTCGCGGACAGATAAGGGCTCGCCAAAAGAGTGGTGGTCCCGGGGGGGGGGTAAGCTTGCCATGATACAGTGTTGTAATTGAGTTGAACTAATTGGTTACGGTACGGGAGGGGGGGGAGGGAAGGTTTTAGGCGGACGGTGGTGGGTGCCTAGTGCCTGGTACCTGGTGCCTGGTTTTTGACGTTTTTTTTGTTAGCATTATCCGTATGTTAGATTATCGGCGGGTTGCGACGCGGAAGGTACATGGTACGGTACCGGTAGTTTACTAATGATGGAGGGAGCACGGCTTATCATACCAGCACAATGCAAAAAAGATTTCAACTATGAATATTATTGTGCGATTTGTGATACAATCAGGCAAACTACCATATCATACCAAAGACCAACTGTAATCTATATCATTACTCTCAATATAGCGAACTTCATGGTCATTACTTTGGCTTACCGTAGGACTGAAAATGGGTTTTTTTTTTTTTTTTGGCGCCGCACCACCAAAACGTGGGCACCTTGAATCTGGCGACTTGGGTATAGTATGATACCATATTTCTGCCGTTCCACAAAGAAGAAAATTTTTTGCTTTGAACCTTCCCTCCTCAGTGTCCTCACCAGGGACCAAATCTACTGTATCACGATCAACTTAACTTACTTAGACTTTCTAAACAATGATGACAGAAATCTAAACTATTCCCTTCCTTTGTGCTTTTGCATCGTATCGTATCGTATCGCACCCGTAGCAAAACACAGTTACCGTGACCCCTGACGGTACAAGTGCAGTACAAGGAACCAGGTCCACCACGTTCGCTCGCTTACCATACCACCCTACCCCACCTATCCACCTCCACCCGGCATGATCTGGCAGAAGCACAAGATACAGTATCGCAGACGTAAATTTTCTCCGGATTTCCGCCGCGCAAGCAATAAGCAACGTGGGAGCGGAAAAACCCTTGCACAAGTAACATAATAACGCTACCTTATCTCCAATATCTACGAGTTCTCCCGCTGCTGGGGATGAAGTAGATTAGCCCCTTTATCCGTTTCATTGAGAGTTAACTTAGTCGGATAATTGATGCCTGGTAGTCTACTTTAGAGTTTGGAAAAACGGACACCCTACTCCCCACCAAACTAAAACCTACGTTTAACATCCCCATCACTACATCTATGCATAGTACCCTATTTGTCCTGATTTAACATCCCACTGCACAAACACCATACCGGTATCCTGTCCCACTCCCAACAGGAACATTCCGCACCCGTTGCACAGCAAACCCCTTCAGCCTCAATCCAGCACTACTCCCTCACTCACTTTTCCACCCCCCACAAAAAAAAAAACAAACCAAAACAGTAACAAAACCCTGAAACACTTTTCATCCCATCTTCCTACCCTCCCCCCCAACTCCCGGAGAATCCCTCCTTGGCTAATCACACCCCATGCCTACCTACATGCCTACATACCGAAGGTATGACAATTATCACACCAAATGACAGACCCCCTCCGTCCAATAGTGTAACAGAGCAGAGGGCTTTCTAGAAGCATACAGGAATATTCCTTCACTCGCCAAGAGACAAGAGGATCGGGATCGAGATTTGGGATCTAAGACAGTGGATATGATACAAGACACAGGGTAAGGTTGCAAGAAATGAATGATTAAAAAAAAAAGAATGATGAATGAGGATATGATATGATGATTGTAAGAACGGGCTTGGGATTCGTTCATTGTGTTTTTGTTTGGAGAGGTAAGTGGGTAAGCCGGCCGGCCGGGTCATGTCCGTTGTTTTTGCTCAATTGAAATGTGAAAAGTACAGTTGAGTTTTTTACTTATTTATTCACTTTTGTGTTTGTTGCTGGTGGGTGGATGGAGAGGGGAGGGTTACGTGCACACTTGAGTTGGGGGGGTTTTTTTTATTTTAGTTATTGGTGTTAGTTGGGAGGTGTCATGCATTCTACAACAATGCATTAGGTTACAGCGAGGCTCTCTCGCTCGCTCGCATAAAGGATTGTGCTGTGCTGGGCTGTAGCGGTGAGCTACAGCGTCATAAAGTGCGAATACCTGTATCAAGATCCACAAACGGAGGCATACATACCGTGGACAATTTGTGAAAAAGAAGTTCACTCACTCGCTCACTCACTCACCGCCGAACCTAACAATTTGATATTGCAATTCGGACGGGTCAAGTTACCGCTGACAAGGTTTTTCCGGTACTACAGCAGCTAACATATGATAACCTAAACAAACCGTTTTGACTACACAGCACAGGCTCCCATCCCCTCCTCCGCCCCTCCTCTCTCTTCCCTTCCAATACTTTGCCTACCACACCGGCAACGCCAAAGACCAATGCGGTGGGACTACACTGTACAAGTACATTCCGGTACAGCGTAAACCACCCCCCAACGGAGTAGAGACGGACGGACGGGCACGCCTAACCACTATCTAGCCATAGCATAGGGTGGCGCTGTATGCGGACTAGGGTAGTTTTGGTTGATTTCTCGGCACGCAATCGCGGGGGTGGGGGGATGATAAGTTAGTGTGAACGAGAGTGTGGATGTTTACGCTTGAGACGATGTCCAAGTCAGGGTCCTACTATACATACTTGTACTGTAACTTAGATGATATCTCGATATGAAGTGCAGTGCAATACAGAAATCGAGAGACTCTCAAGCTGTAAGACAAGAAATCAAATTACCAGTATCACTACTACATTCCTGCAATTACTTGCCAGAGTGCCTTTGTGTGGTAGTTTAAACAAACCACGTGCTGCACAGTACAACATTAGTGCATAACAGAGCCTTGTTTACCTTACCATACCTACTCACCGGCAAACAAAATGCCAAATCAACGAATGAAACCTCAATTTACTATTCCTTATACCGTATCTCCCAAATAAAACCCAACCTAGCGACAATCCCGCCTTCCAGCCACGCGAGACAAAGTTAGCTCCTAGCACATTTCCCCCCTTCTTCCCCCCCCCCCGCGGCCGCCTCGTCCTGCCCCCTTCCTTCCTTCCTCCCCCCCACTAACAGCCTATTTGTGATTAAAAAAACAAACGCCCAATCATTAATAGAGGCATTCAGCCCCGGGGTCGAAAAACGGTTATCCCGGTTTATTCGAGTAGCAGGACTTTAGTGTGTACCAGTACAACACCTTTTTTGCGTACAAACGCTTTTTCGACCGCGGGGCTGAATGCTTCTAACAACCCTACCGCACAGTATAATAACTTGATTGACCATCGTAGGGGAACCTCGGGACAAAGCAGTGCTAAGTCATCCACCTCCAGCGGGGCGGGGTTCTATCGGTCTAGACGTACTTGTTAATAGTAAGCCAAGACCCATAATTTCATGACCGTTAGATGTATCACGCGGTACACAGAGTTGGCACAGTACAAGCTGTCTGATAGCCTGTTTCTCTCTCAGTTCCAGAACAACCTACTGCACAAGGATGCCAAGAAAACGCCGGCTTTGCCTTGTTGCGGATTTCTTTTTCCGAGGTGAGGTGGGATGGGTGGATGTATCGTAATCTAGGAACCGCGCATACCCGCCCCGCCCTCGCACAAGGGGGGTAAATTGGAGTACTGGATTGTGCAAACGATACTTACCGTACCTTGTTCATGGTTGTGTGTGGGGTTGAGGTTGAGACATGGGTGATCACTCAGGTTTTGGGTCTTGGCATGTAAGCGAGTGAATAATTGCAATGGTTCGGGATGAGGTAATTTTTTGTTTTTCGAAACTCCGAAATAGCTTAATAGATACCGTACCGGCTCAAGTTGTTCTTGAGAACCTTCCGCACCACAAGATCGTGCATTCATGGGATTTGCCTGGTCGGCTCATCGCCAATTGGATTCTGAGATATCTATAGATGGGGAGGTTTCAAAATGTCTCTTTGGGAACAAACACCTCTGAAGCCAGCTGTGGAAACGTATATGCCTTAGATTTGCCACCAAGTGTTTGATCAAAGCTTGAGTGGGGTTCTGAACATGGTGTTTCTCTATCCAAGAGACCTCCGTCGGTCAATGCACTCCACTCAAAGAGGGTTGGGCAGGGAGAGTATGTAGCTCAAACTGTGGACACAGGAATAGCTACAGCCCTTACCTTAGCGAGAGTTTTGCCACTATAATGTGCAAAACATGAATCGTGATGAATAGGACTGCACGATGGTTATTCGAAGGGGTTGGAACGTCTTTTTCCGTCTGTTTCAAACTGAGAATCAGGTTGAGGGATATCAGTATCTCTCAACCATTGAGCAAGTTTTGAACGATGCGCACTTATCTGCCGTAAATAATGACCCAAACGAGAGCAACAATCAGTCCTAGATACGCTATCTAAGAAACCTTACTTTTCGTGGACTGCATGCTACCGCATAATCGCCACCCAATTCGAAACACCCCTCTGAGAATCTTATAGACCGAGTGACATCTTGTGATTACGATGGGGTTTGCACATTCACCGCTGCCAGGGTTATATCCCCACCCACGCAATTGACTATAAAAAAAAGAAACCCCAGTTTCCCCTCAAGCCTGAGTCTATCCCACTCTCGGATATGATAATATAAGGTGATTTCAGCAATTTGTAGTACGGGCATCTACTCCGTCTGGGGTGCGGCATGCAGATCGCAGATTCCTGCGCGCTGTCCAGCATCTGTCTACTTTGTGAATACATTAGAACCTTCTTAAGCCTCGTGATGAAGATAAAAATTTGCAACCCCCATCAATGGTCAGATTCGAGATCATAACGGGGCCCACGTCTTAACCCTGCTGCATATAGCACGTCAAATATTTCCATGCTCGGTCTAGCTCATGGCTATGAATCTCAGATGCGATTGGCACTAAGTGGCCAGGGGCAGGATCACCGGCGAAATAGCAGGCCGGTGGCGATCGAGAAACTCTTTGTGGGGTTTCCCTAAAAGTGACCACAATGCAGCTTGAGACTATTGTGCAGTAAGAAAACAATAATCCGCTGGGAAATATTCGCCAGTCTCGGCTAGAATAAACACCCCATTACTGCAAGTATAGCTGGGGTTCAGGAAACCCATGTTTGTTTGATACTGTGGCCTTGTGATGTAGGGTTGGTACAAATCTTCACCTACTATCACTCGAGCTAGAGCGCCTAGCGCTACCTTGGCAACATCCGAGACATGAGACAACACCTCTTTTGTTGTCTGTCGATAACGCCCGCGCCGTGTAGGGATAGGCTAAGCGTTTTCCACGCATAAGTCCTTTCCGCAGATAAGCAGCCATAAATATTTGTCACGTAGACGCCCCAAGCAAGGGGTACTACTCATGTTACTCAGGAAAAAGGCTCGGACTTTTCCAGAGCACAACTCGGTCCGAGGAGATCATTAGCTTAACAGGATACTAATAGTTACAAAAGTTGGCCTCCGGAGCCACTAGCGCAGTCGCCGTCGAAGGGATATGCTGTCAGCATACCCAAACCGAGCATGGAAAACTCATTGTATAGTTCTTGGATAAAAGTCATCGTTGGCGATGCAACCGATCGCACAACAATGACCATAACCTCGACCATGGTACCACCACATACCACAATAAAAAAAAAAAAGGTCACTACAGGAAGAGAGTAGGAAGGAAAGAATGGCCGGAGTCTGTGCATTGGAGAGCAGTAGGGATGAGGGAGGTTGGGACAAGTTTTGCCGAGATATCACACCGAGTAAAAATCCCTGCTTCCACCCTTGCTTCAGCCTACCAACGATACCAGTGAACTGGCTCAGTTTTAGCCAACACCAGAACTGGTCAAGTGCAAAAAATTACTCCCTGAACCAGCCATCATTTAGTTATTGCCTCTAGGTACAACAGAGAAATGCCACTCTGGCAGCTTTGCTGAGATTTTGCTCCTCATGTCTCAGTCAGGACAATTAAGAGAAGGCTAGCAGAACATGGTATTCACAAGTATATAGAAGCTAAGAGACCAAGGTTGACACCTGTTCTTGCAAGGAAGAGATATGAATGGTGCCTTAGGCATAGGCATTGGACAATTGCACATTGGAGGAGGGTAGTCTGGAGTGATGAATGTAGGGTGGAGAAATCTGCAGATCCAGCAGTTCAATGGATCTTCACAACATCCAAGGAAAAATGGCTTCCAGAGTGTGTGAAGAGAGTGAGGAATTCTAGAGGTGTTAAGCAGATGGTATGGGCCTGTTTTTCTGATGGATTGAAGGGAACATGTAATGGGAGGAGGATAGAAGATGGGGGTAGAGTAGATGCAAGGGCATATGTTAGGACTTTGGGCTTTTCTTTACTTGATTTTTTGGAGGAATTGGAGGAAAAGGGTATTAAGCTAATCTTTATGCAAGATAATGCTAGGATACATACTGCTAGGATTACACTGGCATGGTTGGAGGAGAATAAGGTGGAAGTTTTGGAGGATTGGCCACCATATTCACCAGATCTCAATCCCATTGAACATGTTTGGGTACACCTCAAGAAGCTTTACCATGAACATTATGCTCACTTGGCTGAAGATACTAGATCAGCAGAGAAGATAAAGCCACTGATAGAGGAAGCCCTTATTCATTGTTGGGAGTTGATACCTGACTCTTTATTTGAAAGATTGGTAGAGGGTATTCCTAGGAGGATTAATGCAGTTATTAAGGCAAAAGGGTGGTATACTAAATATTAAATTGATATTTTGTATTTATACCTTTTATTCTATCTATTCTGTAAAAGATTCTGCAGCTCTAAGCACATCTATTGTTACATGGGGGGTTGATGTTGACAAGCGGTGAGCGGGCGAGCGCTGTTGTCAAGCACAGTAACAATCACTTTTGTCACCGAACTGTAGCGACGTCTGCACTGCTGTCAGCATAAACGAGACTCCGCAAAACATATTGATAATAAGGAGAATAGCAACCAGAACCTCAGGATGAACCTCACCCGCCTCACTAAGGGGCAGAAAAATTTAAACACGCCGGAGAAGATCGGACGGTTCACAGACAAATAGGGTATTAATCATTTAAGGGTATGCATCCAAAGCTGAGATAAACCTTTTTTTTTTCCAACCTTCTGACGTAGCACGATAAGGCATCCGCTGTCGTGCGACGACACAGACGTCATTTGTCAAATGATGTTTTCTGAATTGAAAATTCAATCCCACTGTCAACTTAATTTTATTGTCCACTGCGCCCAACGGGCATAGTCGACATAATAATAATAGTAATAATAATAAAAACAAAAAACAAAGCAAAACATAACAACCCATGGGCGTCGCGGGCGCTCGTCGGCAAGCTGCACATATCGGTGGTAGTACCGCAAAAGCCACAGTAGTCTCTGAAACAACAGATAGCCTGGCAAAAAAAGTTTCATCAGAGTTCACTACTGTATGTCTTTGTACATGGCCTTAGTAAAATGGCCATATGTTTTTTTTTTACGGAAACTCAGTGAAGATAGCACATCAGTACCGTATTAATTCGCGAATAAGACCCTCTCCGCCTTAAGACCAGGTTAAGGAGTATGTTAACCAATAGTATGTATCAAATAACCTCTCCTCAACACCTGCCGTAGCCTATTTTGGTACTTGGCACAAGCCACGTTTACCAGGACTCGAGCTTAAGACCATGGTCTTATTCGCGAATTAATAAGGTACTCTTTTGCAACTCAATTCAAAGTGGGGAATCAAATGCACAATGGCTTGTTCATTGTTTTTTTTCCTTTGATGATTGGTTTGGTGGAGTCTGGGGTGTTGTCTCGCGGCCTCGGGCTGGGCTGGTTGCTCGGACGCTACTTGGCGCGGTAGCGGCGTCAATCTTGGCCTCACGTTATGTGAAGGTTCGGTAATATATTCCCCCCCGTGAGCCTAATCTGTCGCCTCTTTGACGAACGAGGCCCTGGTTCCTGCATCAGTCTTCGATTGGTAGTGGGGAGTGTAGACATAGTACCTACCTATTTCTCACGAAAGGCGAATGGTGACAGTTCGCATCAGTTACAATGTGATACAAAGAATCTTGAAAATAGGGCAACTCTGATTGGATGTCAGGACCGACCGTACCTTGGTGGGAGTGTCAGTCCGAATGCCGGGCGAACCGAGTAAGGGAGTTTGATCCCGAATGGCATTTTCAGCCTCCTTATATCCACAGCCTTAACCCACAGACCGTGATAAGATGGGATCACCGACACGTAGCGATGGCGGCGAGACTTCATCATCGTTGTACCTTTCTTCGTGTTCATTCGCACTGTAGACGGGTATGCGGCAGGTTTAGAGTAAGTGAATGGCGATGAAGGTAGTCTAAGTTTCCATCTTGGTCACCCAAATGATTAGTCATCGCCTTGGAGGAGTAAAACTGCGCACATTCCGGCAGACGATACCATGTCTGGAATCAGGTCTTGGGACTCCCAGCCCTCTGCTCGAGCCCCGTCATCTCGGCCAGGAATGTTACTAATGTAGTGGTTCTACACAGTACTTATACAGTAATGTTTCCGAGAACCGGAGGTATTACGGTGCGGCACTCACCGCACGGTAGTAAGCTGCAAACACTTTTCCAATCAACACGAGACCAAGATAATATCATGAGGATAAAGCCTCCTAATCAACGAACTGGCCCGAACCATCACATATCATAATTTAGAATTATTTTATTTTATTTTAAAAAAGGTTCACGACACTCAACGTGGTACTGTACACTGTGTGATCAAACATTATCAATTAAAAACAACAGATTCGATAATAATTTCAGGTAAAACTTTTCTAAAGTGCGCCCAGCTTAACCAGGTCCAGTCTTACCTGCGTATGTATGATAGTTGTGCAAAAATTTCCATTCTCACAAGACTAGAGATTTAGACAATCTTCACTCTAGCTATCGTAAGTTCGTTGCTTTTTCTTTCTTTCTTTCCTATTTTTCGCACTGAGAGAATTAGAGCTTAGGCCTAAGGTGATTTACACCAACATAAACATCACAGTACGTGAATGAAAATTTTTAAGGATGCCTAAAAAGTGACAGTGTTCAGCATCGCCAAGAGGTATCAAAGTCTCCAGTCTTTCTTTCTTATATTGTAAAGTATGTACTAGGACAAAGCGTTCCGCGTGGCACCGGTTTTTACACCAAATTTAGCGAAAAATAGGCGCTTTCAAACAGGCAATTCCCAACGCTACCCTCATGAAAACACTCCAAAACCTTTCATCCGCTAGATAATTAGTATGCACTTAGCTCCTGAGAGTTAGAAGCGCAAGGAATCAAAACTGTATTCCTTATTCATGATTGCGCTGACCCGTGTGAAAGTGACCTAAATTTTTGTATGGGGCTTCATACAAAAAGGTACATGACAACCAATATCTTCTACTTAAACGACATTTACTCCACTCTTTTATAGTATTTGGAAATCCCGAAATGTTTTCCATGTTATCTATGGGCTTATTTATGCACTGCCAAGTTTTGGCAGAATCTCATAGGCTTTGTGTTGTGAGAGAGGGCGGTGAAAATGGATACTTTTGGTGTAAATAGGGCCATGCGCGAAACGCTTTGGGAGGTTACTTTTACTGTAGGAGCAGAAGTCACAAGCATGTCTGGATCATCATCGGATAACACTGTGAGATCTAATCTTATCACCATCTAGCTCTTCCTTCCTTCCTCCCTTCTGCTTGATCCCCCACGCCCGTCGACCATGAGGCAACCCTAGCACGCCGGACGGAAGAGAAGAAAGGAAGAAAAAAAACTAAGTTAGCAGAAACCCTTAATGAGCAAACGACGGCACTCGAGGTCTCGAGGGCAATCAAGCTAGTCGAGCGATGTACTGTACAGCACGAGTACCGTAGTCTAATATACCCGCGATTTTCCACACGACCCAGTGTTCTCAGAGTATTCCTAACTGAAAACCATTTACTGTACTGGTGACAGTGTTCCCAAGCGTCCAGTCCATCCGTCTTTTGCCTTGGACGGGACGGACGCCGGTTTCTGGGACTCTGCCCTGGACGGACGCCCGTCCTGTAGTCCGTCCTAACCTTCGCCCGGGACGGACGGCCGGGCCCTATAGGTGTCTCACATGCATGATCTATTTTGGGTACTGTAAGTCTGTAGTCATAACGAAACCGAACATTTATATTCTGATACTAATAACATAGTAACTCCCTCTCGGTACATGTAGCAAATCCCCCCATCCACACGTACTGAAACTAACCAATCTGTGCACTCACATCGGAACCTACCGTAGAATCTGGTCTTATAGAGACCGTTGCCAAGCAAATGATGTGCGGAGCTATACTCATTTTGGAGCTCGGTTAGGTGCTGAAGGAACCTCAACCCAACTCTCTCAACCTCGTGATTATACACAAGATTCTACCAATCTCTCACGTTATCCTTCTAATTATTCAGATTTCTTCAACATTACCATGCCACCAGCTCGAAGACCACTTCAGAACGATAAGGCCAATGATGAAATGGACCAGAAGGTATCACGTCCCGGTCCAAAAGCAAAGCCTTTAGAAAACCGGAGGCAAATACTACAGGTAATATTCCAAGAATCAGTTGGTGACACGACATATGCAAGGACTTATTAACACAGCAATCATAGGCGAAACCAGCACAGCGGGTTGAACGAAGCTATACACGGCTACGAAAGATCGAGGTTCTCATGTGGATAAAATATTACCGGCTCACTCATGAGAATACAGAACTTCCTCCGGCAGAGGATTCAGGAGTGGAATTTGGACTACAGGACTCGGACGAATAGCTTTTTCAATTGATATGTTTTTTTCTTTTTTCCCTCCTAATATAGTATAGCTTAATGTTAATCCCTTACGCAATCAACTTGGCAACGGTCTCTATAAGACCAGATTCTACGGTATGCTCCTCCCCAGAGCCAACTTTACTGCTCTGTCCTCTAAATCCTTTAGCATTATCTCTATATCCGTAACCCGCTTCTCTACCATGCGAGGAATGCGATAATGTTTCAGACATATTTGTTAAAATAAAGTTTTGCCAAAGTAATAGAAAATTGAGCGTTCGGAACAGGATGTTTATCGTGCATGGGATTGCTTTCCTGTTCTCTTGAAAAATCCAAGCCTATTTATTCCCCTGTTCGAGACCGTATGAAAATATTGTATTAAATGCGTCCCTGCTACGAGATAACCACTTACACTATGGGACGACCATCCATTATTCTGTAGTTTATGAAATACCTATAGGGCCCTACAGATGACGCCCGAAGCCTGCAGATGACGGCCGGGCCCTGGGAATGACGGCCGGGCCCTACGAATGACGGCCGGGCCCTGCGAATGACGGCCGGGCCCTGCGAATGACGGCCGGGCCCTGCGAATGACGGCCGGGCCCTGCGAATGACGGCCGGGCCCTGCGAATGACGGCCGGGCCCTGCGAATGACGGCCGGGCCCTGCGAATGACGGCCGGGCCCTGCGAATGACGGCCGGGCCCTGGGAATGACGGCCGGGCCCTGCGAATGACGGCCGGGCCCTGCGAATGACGGCCGGGCCCTGGAATGACGGCCGGGCCCTACGAATGACGGCCGGGCCCTGCGAATGACGGCTGGAAGATGCCATTTGCCATAAGACTGCAGGGCCCGGGCGTCAACCCGCAGGACGGCCGTCTTTACGAAAGATGGACGCCATGCCCTGCCGTCCTTACCCACCCCGCCCGGGACGCCCGGGACGGTTGGGAACACTGACTGGTGTAACTGAGAGGTGCAATCTCTTCTCAATTCTTGTTAAGGAGAGAGGAAAAACCGTTAAACAACAAGCTCTTAACTAAACATGCGCAAATAATCTAAACATATTAAGCGATCAAACAACCAGCACACCCTTAAAGTATTCCTCCAACCAGCCAACAGCTTTCTCGCCCATACCCTGTCCCCAAACCTCTGCACCACCAACGTATCCATCAGGCCTAACCGCAACGGTCATCACCTCACCATCACTTAGACCGCGCTTACCTGCCCATTTCTTTGTAGGACTGACCTTTTCCTCCAAGTCATCGTTATAAAACGTCCACTTGTAAGGTCTAAGCAGGGGTGGCAAGTCTGTAAACTCGACATCCTTCTGTGGACTTTGTGTGATGGTACCGAAGGTGAAGATACGGGAGAGATCGGGGATAACGTAGCGGTTAGGCTGAATGTATTCGTCTGTTTCAACTTTTGGGTGGGAGTATGGCGCAAGAAGGGACTTTTTCGAAGCGCGGGAGGTGATAGTATTCGGGGCTGAAATTCCCTTGCAGATCTCCGAGAGCAGTTGGAGGGAAGAATGGTAGTTGCTTGTAAGGAAGTATACATTGAACTGGTTTCTCAGAGGAATGTCCAATTGAACGTCCACCGGATTCGTGTCAACGTATCGAGTGGCCCTGGCTGGAAGAAGTAATTCGCCGGGAATCAATCCGAGTCCAGAGGTTGAGGAAGGAGTTGTGAGGGGAGTATTGGCATAATAGACAGCGCCTACACCGGAAATGAAGCGAATATTTTTGGCAAAGTTTTCTGAAAGAGCTACTTGGTCATTCTTGACGAAAGCATTTGCATGTTCGTAATCGAAGGATATAAGGTCTTGAGCAATCTTGCGGCGCTCTGCTGGGTAGGACTCCAGGAGAGAAGTAGGTGAAATAGAGTTCAACACTAAGGATAGTTTCCAGGCGAGATTGAAAGTGTCATGCATGGAAACGTTCATCCCCTGGGCGGCTTTGGGTGAATGGGTGTGAGAGGCATCTCCGGCGATGAAAACACGGTTCGCGTGAGAGAAGTTTGAAGCAACTCTCTGACCAACTAAGGAACTTAGTAAAGTGAATAAAAGAAAAACTGGGGGTAATCGGAATTACTCTGGTAACAGCCAAACCATTCAACACTCTTCCAGTCTACGCTGAATGGCGCAAGTATTTCTTTCCCGCGAGCCATGACAAAGTTTTGATTCGCAATAGCTTTGGATATTTTTGTGCCTTCCGATCCAGTGCTGAGCTCAATGTAGAGACGAGTCATGTTCCTCTCTCGAGGGATAGATAGGATAGTTCCTTTGTCATGGGAAGAAATAATGCTGCATCTCTTAGCATCATCTCCGCAAGATTAAAGAAAAACTCACCATTTGCTCCACAAATCTGGGAAATCTGTCTCAATGACCCCGTCCAAGACTCCCCAAAACACGTCTACACTCTCACCCTGCATCTCGGTTCCGGGCATACTGCGTCTAACGGCACTGTGTGCGCCATCGCATCCGACAAGATATTTTGCCTTGATAACCTTCGCTTCTCCGTTGTGCTTGTACTTCGCGATGACGGGATATTCCACATTTGGGTTTTCGTCAAGGATGTACGACTCAAATGTACTTGACCGTTGAACGCGAACATCCCGAGCTTCCATGTCCTTCAAGAACAATTCCTCAATCATTCCCTGATGCACAAGCAGAATATACGGCTCTAACACGTCAACCAACGGTGGGAAGTGAGCATCGCGATTGGTACGATGAAGCTTTTTATCGGGGTAGGAATTCCAGAAAGAGTAATCATAGATTTTGACACCTTTCTTCAGTATTCCGTCGGCAATTCCGAGTTGTTTGAATGTCTCGAGGGTTTTTGGTTGGAGACCATCTGCTCGTCCGGTAGAGGTCTTGTCGATTCGCTCATCGATTATTTTGATGGGAATTCCGGCACGAACGAGTTGAGCTCTGATGTCACAATCAATTAGCTGTCAAGGAACAAATGATTCAGGAAGGTTAATATAAATACGCAAGCATAAGGCCAGCAGGGCCAGCTCCCACGACAAGCACATCAGTGGTCTCGGTGTAGATAGGGAAGTCAGGAGTTCTTGCAGAGGGCATTTCAGAGGCTGATCTTTTCGTAGGGGATTGAGATCCAAGAGAAGCTTGTAGAGAATAGCAGGTTTCTTAACCACAGGTTTGTAGTTGTTGCACCAACCCAAATCGCGAGTTATGGTGTGTTCGGCAGGCGAAAAGAAAGCAACAGTGTCACCCGAACAGGCCCTAAGATCTGTCTCTTATGAAGAGTATTGAAGGGTTCGGCTACTAGCGGCGTTCGATAATGGAAGTTGCTTTCTTTTTGGCGGGGTGGGAAAGAAGAAGTGCGGGAAGAAATGTCTCGGAGATGTCAACGCATGATCTGATGACAGTGTAGGGACTGGGGACTCGGTAACATCAGGGGGAAAGCTTCACAGGGTGTATGCATTAGAAATCAAACGACCGTTAACTGAGTCTTTAGGAGAGTATAATAAGATGCAAAATATTAGGAAAAATGGGTTGTGAATATGGATTAACTTTTCAATGGTGGTGTTGAGGTCAAAGTCGGGATATGAAAAGCGGGAGAGGGAAGCTCAGGCGGCTTTTTCCGAGGCAACAAACGCCCCTTGATCGATAAGCTCTCGTGTCTTGGCAACAGGATTCCCCCGCTCTTCGATTATGATGGGAGAGAGAATGTTATTTGGTGGACAACGGTAACTTACAGTCTCCAGCGTCACGAGGTTCGCGCACTGCGAGTACCCGCACAGAAAATAGGCACCACAAACAAACCTCAACCAATCAGACTGCAAAGACAAGGGCCACTCTCGCGACTCGCGACCCCGGAACAGACTGTACTGTACGGTGGAGTTATCAAGCAATACTGTATGGACCACGATATCCTAACGGTGTTAATAATTGTGGGACCTGGATTATCTATTTTTTGTTTGAAATGATGAAATCTACCGTAGCTTACTTAAGGAAATCAGTTCTCCTATGAACCTTAACTAACCCACCAAAACCCTCGAATTTTTATTCACGTCCCCTATACCCATTGCTTTTGCTAAGATTAGGTCTTTAACCAAAGCTTCAACGATATGATGCCTCTTAGTTACTGGTTATCAGACCCTCCCCCACCCTACTTCTCTTGCTTCCTTACTCCCATCCCATCTGTCTCTCCCGCCATTACGGTGTTCAAGCCCCGATCGTGACTTGATTGGGATGTCACTAGCTAGGAAATTTAGAATGGAGTCAAGCCGACCTGGCTCAGGTGGCACACCTCAAAAAGGCGGGGGTTTAACCTCCAGCGTCAATCCTGCAGCGCCAGATTCCCCACCCCCCTCTTCTCGTGAGAGTCTAAATTATCAGAAGAAGCATAGAAGAAGCTCTGTTCCGGCGGGTACCTCATTTGATTCTCATTTCGATATTGCTTACTCTAGGCCTGTTAGGAGAGATAGGTGTACGTCTGACAATTGTAATACCGGTAATAACCGTATCCCTTCGACCGAATCGGGAAGAATCAAGCACTTTCGAGCATTTGTGGACAACGACGAGAAAGAGGACGATATCCAAGATCTCAACAACGCTGCGTCTACGCCATTGATCCTAACTCAACTTGAAAAAATTAATTACACCAGGTCTCCTACTCCGCTTGCATTGACTCGGCATCGCCGCTTTTCTAGCCTTTCCAACAATAGGTTTTCCGACTTTGATGATTACGCAAATTTTACACGCCAGAAGCCTTTAATACCAGGAAATAAGGCACAAAGTATATCAAGTACAGAAAGTACAGAAAAGACAGAAAGCCCAGAGACTTGGTCAGTAATGGCTGTGCACGGAAGCGAATGGACCTTGTCCGAAGATCAGGCGATAAAAAATAATCAACAGACTGTCTCGGATAGGTTACAAGACTCTGCAAATCCTGAATCGAACAATGTGGTCGAGAAGCAGGTTTGGAAGATAAGCTGTGAGGAAAAGCGGGCGCAACGTGAACGTTTAACAACTTTCTTCAAAATTCCCGAGACGAGACTTCCGCCGCCTGAAATCAGAAAGATTGTCAACTTTCTTGAATGGGAGGTCAACCACGATCTTCTATCGGATAAATGTTTCAAGATTACCGAGTGTGAGGACATTGAGCAGCTTTTACAGAAACTAAGGTCTGGAGAATGGAGATGCATTGAGGTAATGGTAGCATACATCAAGCGGTAAGTGTTCCAAAAAAGAAAAAAATGATGAGTGTAAAACAGTTGGGAAGCAGGCTAATTTCAGTTTACAGTGCGACTATCATTCACCAATTGGTATATTTCATTTCCTAATAATTAGACGGCCAATACTAACCTTGAAAGACCAACTGTTTTACCGAGGTTATGTTTTTAGAAGCGTTAAAGAGGGCACAAGAATTGGATGAATTACCACCAAACCAGCGTGGCCCACTTTACGGCTTACCCTTCACTGTCAAAGATCAATTCAATGTCCCAGGCTTTGACTCGACTATAGGATACGCATCTTTCATCGGTAATGCAAAAGACCTACCCCCATCAACATTAGTTGAGGTGCTCCAGGGCCAAGGTGCAATAGTTTTTGCTAAAACCAATGTCCCACAGAGTCTGATGTGGTGTGAGACTGACAATAATGTATGGGGGCGTACAAACAATCCAAGAAATCTCGATTACACACCAGGTGGGAGTACTGGAGGTGAAGCTGTTCTCCTTGCAATGGGGGGTAGTCTTCTGGGCTGGGGAACGGATATTGGTGGAAGTTGCCGGATTCCATCTGCGTTGGTGGGATGTTGGGCACTCCGGCCAAGTGTGAGTTTTTTTCTCCTTCACAATTATTCTTCACTAACAAAAAAAAAAATGAATAGAGCTACAGACTTCCATACCAGGGCGTTACTGTTTCTACTGATGGACAGGAACATGTTCCCTCGGTAATCGGGCCAATGACCCGTAGTCCTGAATCCCTTACCTTCATAACACGCCAAGTGATCCAAGCAAATACCTATAATTTGGATCCAAAAGTGGTTCCGATACCTTGGAGAGAGGATATTTATCAGTCGACGTTGAGCAAGAAACTCCGGATCGGCCTCATGCTAGATGATGGGGTTGTTAGAGTTCACCCGCCAATTGCCCGTCTCCTCAAGTGGGCTGCCACAATTCTTGAAAGTAAAGGTCATGAGATCGTTCCATGGAAGCCGGATCACCACTATGAAGGAGTCACAGTAATGAACGAATTCTACAAAGCCGATGGCGGTGCAGACGTTCGTTCAGCTATCGAGGCTTCTGGAGAAGATTACATTGATCATTGCCGGAAGCTCTTTGGTCCGCACTTGGCTGCTAATGCAATTGATATACCTTCGTACTGGAAACTCATGGTCGAGAAGCGCGGGATCCAAAAGTTGTACCTTGATCGTTGGAATGAGGCAGGATTGGATCTTCTTTTGACTCCTGTTATGCCGCACGTTGGTGTTAAGCACAAGCATACCTCATGGGTAGGTTATACCAAGATCTGGAACGTACTCGATTACACCGCTGCTGTACTTCCAAACTTTGGCTACATTTTAGCGGATGCAATCAAGATCCACGAAACAGATCTTGAGTGGAAACAATATAAGCCGAGGAACTTCTTGGATGAAGCGAATTGGGCATTATGTTTGCCCCTACCTCCTTATTTTTAAAAGAAAGTGTCACAACTAACAATTGTCTAGACGATCCACAAGAAATGTTTAATCAACCTATTGCAATGCAGCTTGTCGGTAGGCGATATGAAGAGGAAAAGGTACTAGGCGGCATGCAACTCTTGTGCAACACCTTGAAAGACTATACAGAAATCAAGGACGAAGCCTATTTCAATATTATTGAACCGGCCGGCCGCTATGATGAACGAGGAGGTTACCAACCTTTCAACCTACGTCCGAGAGAACTGCGCGTCACCGATGTACCATCGGTACCTAGAAAGAAGAAGACAGTTGAACCTCAAGTCAACAATTCACCCTCCGAGCCTGTAGGGAACGGGCCAGTTCAATTGCCAGTCATCAATTTGCCTTCTATGCCCGACAACAGCGCACCAGTTGGGGAAAAATCCTACAATTTTACTGACTCATGGAGTTCCGGCCGACTTTCAACAATTCTCGAAGTGTCTTCTAACTCAACATCCGAAACGGTTCTTAGCGATAAATACGAAGCGTTGACAGTCACCCCGTCGGTTTGTTCTACGGACTCATTTGTTACTGCGGGGTCGGAAACTAAGGATTGAGGTCTCGCCGTATTATCATCCAAATGTAGCGTTAGACTCAGTTTTAGTATAGCTCCTAGACAAATAAGCAACTCGGTAATGCACCGACATAACATAACTTATCCGGTCCTGTGTGAATTTCTTATGGATAGTTTGGCGGTGGGGGGTTTAGAGGCTCAGAGGTCTAGACACGTATTCTCACTCGGTGGAAGAATAAATTTGGTTAACGCTACCTTGATGAAATAACCAGTGAATTAGGTATCCTCTACAAGCCGACGCTAAAGAGTATGGCACGAGGATTTGGCACTGTTCCCCGCGCCTCAAGACAGCATGGCACAACTGCACATGTTGAAAACTATACACTCAGCCATTATCTATCTTATCTACTCATCTAAATTATGAATCCCTGCCCCGTCACCATCCCCCTTGCCTTACTAACTACTGTGACCAAACCCACCATCACTCAACGTCCCACTAACTAACCTTGACCACACCACATCATAACTATCATACAACCCCGGCTCTGCACAAGTAAATCGCGAACCGCGACTTCGGCTCCCCTCACCTTCCCTAGCGCGTGAATTTGCGCCACGGATATACCGTGGTCTGAACGCGAGCCCTAGAGTACGGTATGCGCGGCGGTCTGTTATGCAGGTGCGGGGGTGAGCTTTCACTTTACCGGCAGTGTGGGGTTGGGCGTTAGTGCGGGGATGCGAGTTGATGGAGGGGTGGTAGAGTAGTAATGGGAGTTCCTGATTGTTGTTGTGCTTGTGCGCGGGGATGCGGGGGTGTAGGGCTTGTTGATGTAATGGAGACTTGGATTCACGGGGGTGAGTTGGGGAGTGATGCGGTGTTGTGCATGGTTGGGGAATTTTTTTACTTTTCTGCGGGTGGAGTAGAACGGGGTGTTTAAGGATGATACCGGTCAGGTTAAAGGGGGGAGGTGGAAATATAAAGGGTTATATGAGAGGTTTGGGGGGTTGTGTTGCTATGGATGTTGGATTGGGAGAGGGGATGGGGCTTTCGTTGGTATAAACTGGGGAATAGTTGATACTTGAAGTTAGGAAAAGCCTGGATGTGATGCCATAAAATTGCGGTGCCTGCGCAGAATTCGGGTAACTATTGTGGTTGCCGGAATTGCCTTGTACAGTACCGGAGATCTATGATATTGCACTGACCACTCCAGGAAACTGATTCGAGGGAAGAATATGGTAAGTACAAACCCCACAAGCATCATTGTATGACTAGCACATTAGTAGAGCGATGCCAAGGCACTCCGATTAATACTCAGCAAGATTGCAAACACAATGATTATAAATAAAAGTCAAGGCCTTCCTTCCTAACGTCATGATTTCCGAACAAGGAACAAAACGGGCAGACTATTGTATTGAGTTCGAGAATTTAATGTTTCTCCAGCATATTTTTTAACGCTAGTTTCGCCAACGGTGAGCCTCCCATATGATGGATGATCTTCTCGAAAAAGGACACTAAAAGCACTGCTCCCCAAAAAGGAATTAAAAGGGTACCACCACCCCCCCAGCCCCAAAACCAGCAAAAAAGTGGTTCATTGAGCATTTTTAATGCCCAACTACTCTACCAAGGCCAGAAGTTGAACTCCAAGCCTTCCTTGCCCATATTAGTAGTGACCAGCTCTTTTAGCCGTTAGACCATCAGAACTGGTCAGGAAATTCCTCTCCTCTTGAAATTTTGAATGCAACATCTTGTTTTGAGGATGTATTTTTTTTGTAAAGGGTTAAAAGAGGCTGTAAGTAATACATCCTTTGTTCATGACTGCAATGATATTTGTTGAAAGGGGGAGTATCGTGGTGGCAGTGAAACAATATACGAAAGCGGAATCCCCAAGGACAACTCCGGATGATTAAAATTTTCACAATAAATCAAGCTCCATGGATCCAGGGTGGCACAGACTTGAACTGAACGGGGCCAGTTGTCAAGTACGTTTCCTACAAGTTCCTTAAAAGCCTCACATTAGTTAAATCAACAACCATACCCAAATTGAATCCCTTATTATTTCTTTTCTTCTCGCACCCTGGGGATGTCAAAACTCGCGGACTACAAGATAATTGACAAAAAAAAGGAAAGATGAAACTCTACATTTTCCCTAAACCCACTGACTTATGGATTCGTAGAATTTTTTTAAAATCCGAGATCAAGAATCAGCACTGTGGTCATGTTATGTCAGCTCAAAACTGATAGCTTTAGTGTGGTCTAACCACTGCCCCACCCGCTCTTCAACCTCTGATACTACTGAGCTTGAATAATAGTCGAGTGACGCATGATGATCAAAATCAACCATTCTTACTGCAGTATCTATGCTGCCCTGCCATGCCCCTGATATTAAATTTCTGGTCTATTCAGTGCTTATCCACTCACCCCCTTCCTGTCAACACGCTATAGCCTGACGACCGCCACTCGTTTCCAAGACTATCATACAGTATCTTAAAGCAACGCCAGATTTTTATATGATGAATTGTTTACTTGGGTTACATGCCAGATTGATTTCGCTTTGAACCATACTGCTTTAAAAAAAAATAAAAAAAGGGGGGGAAGAAAAGGAGGAAAAGGGGGGAGAAGAAAGAAACGATTTTTTTTTTCTTCAACCGGGATTAGTCCAGATTAGGGTCCAACTCGAGCACACATATGCTGACTCCCCCAGCAAGAACAGATAAAGAGGCCAGCGCCACTCTACGAGAGTGCGAAAAGGGAATGTACAGTACTTATTTAATGGCAATGAGCTAAATCAGTGGGCAAAGATGAACAAGCAATTTGGGAATATATGGATGGGCTTCCGTAGCTTAAGCTTACAGTCGATTGAGAGCCGGTTGGCTTCAACGGGGTGTACCCTATACTAGTAGTATCATACCTTGACACTGCCGTCAAAAACCACAAGACGAAGATTAAGAGGCAGAGTACAAGAATCAAGAACAAGAGAAAATGGAGAATATTCATCGAGTCTAACCAGAACTCCAACGGAAAAGATAACGAAAAGAAGAAAATGTAAAGATGTAAAGATGTAAAAATGTAAAGAACAAGATAAAGAATTAAAAGTAGTAAACACTGGGTATTGAACTCTATTTACATCTGAATCGATAGAGGCCATATTAACACCGATACTATCCCTCGGGAATCATTTTTAAAATGAAAATATGATTGGTAACAAGGAAGGAAAGAGGTAGATAAGAAACGCCAGAAGGCAAATGAAGGAGGAGAAGATCAAATACCGGTCAACCGCGATCGGAAGAGGTGACCGAGAGTTGTGAGGCTGGGCGTCGGTTCTCCTGGGAGAAACGTTCGGAGGCAATTGGGGAGGGGGTGGAGGCAGACTGGAGTGTCCAGTTGAGGAGAGGTGGCCCTCACCAGATGAAGGGTCAGGGTCGTTGAAATCAAGGATTTGTGCCCTCTCGTCGAGGTCGGTTAATGAAAGTGTTTTTTGACTGTCAAGGTCAGCGATGTGGGTACAAAGATCACCACCTCCGGACTGCATATCCCCAACACACTCCACGCCATGTCCAGGAGACTGCGAGGTTATTGCATTGCTTGCATTACCAACTGTGGCGGAGCTACCATTGATCCGATCCTGTAGCATTTTGGCAACCTGATTGTATCCTTCAGAGAGAGCCAACGATAGTGGTGTTTCGTTTTCGTTATCGGGTGTGTCGATGCGGACATCTTCTCGTTCTAAAAATATCTTGACTACTTCGACATGCCCGCGCATAGCAGCCCACAAGAGCGGGGTCCGGCCATCTCGAGTACCTGGCGTGTTGGGATTGACACCTTCTCGTGCCAAAAGCACTTTTACAACCGCCACACGGCCGTTCTCAGCCGCCCAACAAAGCGGGGTCCGGCCATCTTCAGTGTCTGGCGTGTTGGGGTTGGCGTCCTCTCGTTGTAAAAATATCTTGACTACTTCGACATGCCCGCGCATAGCGGCCCACAAGAGCGGGGTCCGGCCATCTTGAGTGCCTGGCGTGTTGGGGCCGACGTCCCCTCGTGCCAAAAGCGTTTTTACTGCCGCCTCCTGGCCATTCCCAGCCGCCCAGTAGAGCGGTGTTTGGCCATATTTGGTGTCTAGCGTGCGGGGGTTGACGCCCTCTCGTTCCAAAAGCGTTTTTACTATCTCGTCATGGCCGTTCAGAGCCGCTATACAGAGCGGCGTTTGGCCATCTCGAGTGTCTGGCGTGTTGGGATCGACGTCCTTTCGTGCTAAAAGGGCTTTTACTATCTCGTCATTGCCCTTCTCAACCGCCCAACAGAGCGGTGTTTGGCCAAATTCGGTGTCTGGCGTGTTGGGATTGACGTCCTCTCGTGCCAAAATAACTTTTACTACCCCTTCCTCGTCGTTCTCAGCTGCCCAACCGAGTGGTGTTCGGCCATATTCGATGTCTGGCGTGTTGGGATCGACGTCCTCTCGTGCCAAAAGCGCTTTTGCTATCGCTTCACGCCCGTTCCGAGCCGCCCAGCAGAGTGGTGCTAGGCCATAATCGGTGTCTGGCGTGTTGGGATTGACGTCCTCTCGTGCCAAAAGCGTTTTTACTGCCGCCTCATGGCCGCTCTGAGCCGCCCAGATGAGCGGTGTTTGCCCATATTTGGTGTCTGGCATGTTGGGATCGACGTCCTCTCGTGCCAAAAGCGCTTTTACTATCGCCTCATGGCCGTACCGAGCCGCCCAACAGAGTGGTGTTAGGCCATAATCGGTCCAAATATTGCTGCCCCATGTAGCCCTGTAAAACCCGTAACTCTATCCACCATGTCATAGGGCCTCACCAGCCACATGAATTCTTGCTGATAATAATGCCATAGTACAAGCTGAGCAGAGATATGCTCCTCAAATCCATCCAGCAATCTCACCGTTAGAGTTTTCACCTCCTCCGTCATCTCCTCTGCTGCATGCATGCCCCAGTAACAAGATGCATATTCAAGCAGGGGAATGGCTGACGGGTCCGCGTGAAGGGCTGGCAAAAGGTCCCGGATAGATTGCGAATTGAGGTATATGAGGCAAACCTCCGCAATAGAAGAGTGGGGACTACCGAAGAGGGCCGGATGACTAGATAGAAAATCTTGCAGAATAAAATGAATAAGTCGGACGGTAGAAGATTTTTCGACGGTGACAAGACCTAGAGAAGCTCCTAGTAGAGTCCGCAATGTTGGAATATTTTCGAGATCCAAATCGTCGGATCCAATCTCGACTCCCATGGCGTGACAGAGCTCTGCGGCTCGTAATGGTCGCTCTGAATGCGACACCCACATCAACACCTTCATTCCGATTATCGATTTATTCGCTTTCTGCGCCTTTACTCGGTTCAGAGTGGCCTTGTACGCATCGCTCAGTCCGTTGTCTTGTGTCATCTCTTCCAGCTTCTTTCTTCTCTGACGAACGGTGATTTCTCCCAGAATAGCGTCGACACTGAGCGATACGAGCAGGAATCTACACATCAGTCTTGGTCAGCATATCATCATTAACGGAACCGAAAAAAAATATATTCGAACTCACATGTCAGATATCTTTTCCGGGATAACCCTCATGATATCCGCTCGTAAATCATCACTCATCGCATCGGGCTCGGGATCTCTAGCTAACCTCATCTCCAGATAACTCCTGATATCATCCGGGTTAGGACTGATCGGCAGCACAACCGCTTTCGTAAAAAATCTGCGGATATCTTCCCGACGTGTAGCCTTCCAGTGAGAAATATTCTCGTCGTGGGTGACTCCCGAACGATATCTCTCAGAGACTCAAGAAGTTCTGGCAGGTACCTTGGCAAGCATTCGTCAAGGGCATCTATATAGATGAAGGTTTGCGGTAGTGATGAGATAGTGGACTTCAGCATTCCCACCAGATCTGGAAGTCGCAGACCTCGACCACCAACTTCAGTTTTCCCTTTCCGATATGCCTCTCGTATATCCTCCGGAATACCACTTCTCCCCAGTAGCTGCTTCAGTATTGCTCCTATCATGTTCGTGATTGTCTGGTCTTGTTGAGCAAAGAAGTCGCAGTACAAGCACGCGACGGCAATATCCTCCGTCCTTGCCTGATTGCACAGGCTGTCAATAACTAGGGAACTAGTATTCCAGGTCGTTAGTTAGATACGCTTCTGTAAATGGCTCTCTCTCCACATACCTCAAATAGGTTTTCCCCACTCCGGGATTCCCGAAACAAAACAAGACAGCCTCATCGCTTCCCCCATTGCCTCTCCGAGTCCTCCAGTCCCGAAACTCCTTTGTTTCCAAAAGCCAATCCCCAACACCATCAAATCGATCGGTGCGCACGCTTTGATGCCTGTTTTGTGGCTCCAGTGGGGAGATCCACCCATAATCTGTGCATCCTCGTCCAACATTGTTGAAACTCCCTACTGTGTTGTTGCAGTTGGAGTTGTTGTCCCCCATGTTGACTGATCGTGTATAACTAGCCTCTGCCATGATTTTTTCTCCAGAATATTGGCTGAATGTAGATATAGTACCGCGATTTGTGGAGAACTGGAGAAGGATTATGAGCACTCTACCTGTAGCTGTATGTGCCGGACTGAAGAAAAGGGGGTGATGAGGCCGCTTGTGTGACAACCATTGTCCAATCATTTCCACGCCAAGGAAATACCGATGCATCAAATGTCACGAGGAATTACCGTTGTCGACTCTACACCAGGACACTAAAAACAGCAGTCTTGGATAGACCTCTTGTATAAATCATATCCCTCCTACCATCAGTTCACGGTATTTTACCGACCAGTCAGATATCTATCTCTAGCACATTCAGTCCAGACATTTTGTTTTCATAGATAACAACTCCCACTTCGTCCTCACTAATAGTCTTGGAAAACCACCTCCGGTTCCAGTCTTCATACTTGGTGCCTGTTTTTGCAGTTTTCTCGCTAGCCTGCAGCACCACCACACATCTCACCTCATGTTCAGCCACAAGCCGCCTATCCTTTCAACTTTTCTATGAAATGAATTAATTCGGATCCTACTCCGAGTGCAACTAAAAAAAAATTACCCGACTGTTATTGTACCGGTAGCCCTTCTCGCTCGAGACACATATTGGGAAGACCCCAGCTTCACCCGCAGCAAGGGCCTGGGATTTAATTGCTTTAGGCGATGATAAGGCTTATTTCTGTTACTCACGATCGCCGGAGGAAGGCGGGGGGAATTAATTAATTTGCGGAGGGTTGTAGGTGATATTCCGAGGCGGAGGACACAAGGTTTCTGTCGGTACCGCACCACCTCCCCTGCGTATACAGCACATTAGCGTCATAAACGATCACTCTATTCTCGCTCAGCTCAACCTAGAATCCCGTAAACTCTTGTTGGAAGTATCATATCAAAGAAGGCATGGTCAGCAATATGACCGGATTTGTATAAGTAGAGATGGTTGCCTATCACCCCGCTATCCCGGATTGCGCTGAACCGTAAAAACTCCGCGGCAGCTCCCAGTTCCCATATGAAAGCACTCGTTGATCCGGAAAACAGGGGTATTCGGATTCGTATGGACTCTGGATGCAAGTTACCCCTTGTCCTTATACAATTCCTTTCTGCTGAACCGTATTTCTGTGGTAAACATAGAAGGACTATTCCTAAAAAGGACAAGAGGCATAAAGGATGAAGATAATAATTAAGATATAATTAATGGTTTGGTAGCATTGGAGGGTGCAGCTTTCCTCGCCATTTGCATCCTTGCTCTCTTTGAAGGATCATGTGCGATCCTCTCACAGTGCTGTGGGGTAGTTTGGGAGTGGGGACTGAAAACATGGAGAATGAGTCAGGGAATGCCTCGAGTGGACTCCGCACTGTTTGAGATGAAAGTCATTAATATTGGTAAAAGTCACTAATATTTGTAGAGAAGAATTATTTTGTGCTGCACGTATGGTATTATACAAGTATCATATCACCAACTTTCTTCCTCCTCCTCTGTCCCCTATCACCCGTTGTATCGTACCGGGTGGAATTCAGAAAATTTGGCCATACGGGATAGCGGGGTGCGACTGTACTGTGTTACAGAGAGAGGCTAGCCGGACGAATGCACAAAGGACCGACATAACGCGGCCAGAAGCAAACAAGGTGATGGCGCGTAACCACAGTTTCCAACACCTATCGGTGGGTGTAAGTCCACGTGTGGAAGTCTTGCACTGAACTTCCGAGAAGCAATGAGTTGCAATGCAGTATGTACTGTGCTCACTTCAAATGCCCGGCAAAACCTTTGTAACTATTAATTCAGCATTCCCAAGGAGCACAGCACACGGCCACACAGCCCAGCATGACAGCAATAACAAAATGTTTCCTGTCCCACCTCCTGGGCGAAACAAAACAAAAAAAAACACCTTCAGTGATTGCATGGCAATGCCATCATACCAGCCCCAATCATCTCTCTTGTAAAGCCCAAGCACCCAATACCCACAACCCTCGAACTCTCACGCTCCCTCCCGAGCTATCACATCGTGCATTTGATCTTGGGTAATCACGGTGGTGTTGTAGTGTATTCTTGCACGGTAGCAGGAATGCATGAAACTCTGTAGATCATGTATGATATGTTCCCGCACACTGATTCTGTTCCTTTTTACTGTATTCGCTTCCTAATCTAAAGTACTGCCTCGCTTCTTCTCATTATTTCGTAGCCGTCTTCTCCTTTATTCTAGAACTCGATACATTACATTACAGGAGCAGCGCACACCCCTCACTATACCCACTTCCCATAGATTGATACTTCCCTGCCGCTTCCTTGAATTACCGAACTACTGTATCTCCCCTATATTATTTTTTTCAACAAGGGTAATACAATCCTCTCGATTATATCACCATCCTTCACAGGTGTTCCCCAACCAACAACCGATCCCTCCTACCAGCCTACGCCCCCATCGTTGACAATGCTTCCACCACACCCAAAAACCCACAATTCCGACAAAATACTTGGTAAGAAATAAAAGATCCTTTGAATAAAAACCCGCAGAGCGAAGTCGGATATTCCACTCTTCAAGCAAGCATAATAATCTTGGAAGTGAACGCAGAGGATCACCAACTGTTGGACTGTAAGTCCTATGATACCATAGTCGAGGTCGCTTGAGGCTCCGAAACAAAGTTAAAGTTAGCCGCATCTTGGCGCGACATCAGTCGCATCGGGAGCAGGGATACTCGAGTTTTTGCAACCAGGGTAATAAAGCTTATTCCTACTGAACTGTGCCCATGTCATGCCGTAAGGATACAAGTAATTTTCGCTAGTTTAATTTAATTTATGGATATGCGGCCAGTTAAACATTTTATAGGAATAGTGGTAGTATATGGGAGTCAAATGAGTGGACTTAGATGGTAATGTTACAGGTAAAGTTAGTGTCGTGGTAGAGTACCGGTACGCTGCAGGAAGTGGCGGACGACTACTCTAAGATGCGGGGGAAGTTGAGATTCTCTGCCGACATAGTGGTTCACTGCGAATCGGATAAGTTAGTGGATATCCTCGTTGTAAAGTAGGCTGGATTGTGTTATGTAACTTATATGGTGAATTGTTGATTTTGGTTACATGCAAGACCGACGATTTTTTGAACCCTACTCCTTTTTTTTTAAAAATAAAAAAAAAAAAAGAAAGGAAAGAGAATCAAAAACGAAAAAAGGTTTTAGATCGTGACTAGGGAGGGCCAGGGTTCATTACTAGTACTGTACATTGATGTTGACTCTTCCGGCAAAGATAGATAGTTGATCTAGCACTGCAGCATGAGAGTCCGAAAACGAAAAACACCATGCTTACACAATGGTACTGACGGAAGGGAGTGGGAAAAGATGAACGAGAAACTTGTGAAAATATGAATGGGCTTCTGAGCTTAAGCTTACAGTCGATTGAGAGCAGGTTGACTGCAATGGGGCGTACCTTATACTAGTAGTATCATACCTTGACACCGCCGTCAAAAGCCATGAGACAAAGCTTAAGAGGAAGAGTACAAGAATAAAGAACAAGAGAAAATGGAGAATATGCACCAAATATAACCAGAACTCCAACGGAAAGGTAATGAAAACAAGAAAATGTAAAGATGCAAAAATGTGAATATAGAGAGAATAAAGATTTTAAAGTAGAAAAACGCTGGTATTAAACTCTAGTTACATATGAATTGATAGAGGCTATATCGACACTAATACTATCCCTTAGGAATCATTTACGAAATGAGAATATGTTGGAAATTGTCCCCGAGTATTAGTTTCGATTTCATTCTGCATCTTTCTCTCTGGTCTAGATTTTCGATGAACTCCTTACTGCACTCTCTTTGATATTTTGAAACTGTTTATATTTCTTCTTGCTGTTAAAGTTTTTCTTATTGTTTCGGTGGAGAAAATTTTCTTCCCCCTTACTGGCGGTGAAAATTTTCACCCACACAGGCACGGCATGGGAGGAAAGGAAGTCCTATGATAAATAGGGCCTGGTTAGTTAGATAGAAATATCATGCAAACTTGAACATCTATCTTGTGCCCTTGTGAATTCCTCAACTTTATCTATTCTATCTATCGATCTACAGCTTTTATACGATTTTCCTCCTGTCGTTCTACCTATTTTATTACAGAATATGCTTGGTAACCATGAAGGAAAGAGGTAAATGAGAACAGAAGGCAAATGTAAGAGGAGATAAGCAACGACTAGTCAACCGCAATCCGGATGGTTGATCGAGAGGTATGAGGTGGGGTATCAGATTTTCTACCACGGTTGAAAATCTCGGCGACCACACAGGAGCAGGTGAAGGTGAACTGATGCGTTCAGTTGAGCAGAGGTGGCCCTCCTCAAACAAAGAGTCATTCATCGCTGTCCAGTATCCGTTTGCGCTTCCTGGGGTTAGTTGATGAATGTGCCTTTGGACACCCAGGACTCGTGATTTCGGAACCAAGATCACCCTCGGACTGCATCTCCACGACACACTCCTCCCCATGCACAGAAGATTGGGGGGTTATTGCTTGGTCTGTATTATCAGCTGTGGCGGAGCTGCCATTGATTCGTTCCTGTAGCATCTTCACAACGTCATTGTATCCTTCGGAGAGAGCCAACGATAGTGGTGTTTCGTTCTCGTTGTCAGGTGTGTCGATGCGGACATCTTCTCGTTCTAAAAATATCTTGACTACTTCGACATGCCCGCGCATAGCAGCCCACAAGAGCGGGGTCCGGCCACCTTCAGTGTCTGGTGTGTTCGGATTGACATCCTCTCGTGCCAAAAGCGTTTTTACTATACTTTCATAGCCATTCTGAGCCACTAAACAGAGCAGTGTCCGGCCATATTTGGTGTCTGCCGTATTGGGATTGACGTCCTCTCGTGTTAAAAGCGCTTTTACTATCGCCTCATGGCCGTTCCGAGCCGCCCAACAG
>ML120418.1:498043-579223 GCA_003788595.2 Choiromyces venosus 120613-1 | reverse complement strand
GTGCCAAAAGCGCCTTTACTATCGCCTCATGGCCCGTCTGAGCCGCCCAACAGAGCGGTGTCAAGCCATATTTGGTGTCTGCCGTATTGGGATTGGCGTCCTCTCGCGCCAAAAGCGCCTTTACTATCGCCCCATGGCCCTTCCGAGCCGCCCAGCAGAGCGGAGTTTGGCCATGTTCAGTGTCTGGCGTGTTCGGATTGACGTCCTCTCGTGCCAAAAGGATTTTTACTACCCCGTCATGGCCCTTCCGAGCCGCCCAGCAGAGCGGCGTTTGGCCAGTTTCAGTGCATGGCGTGTTCGGATTGACGTCCTCTCGTGCCAAAAGCGATTTTACTACCCCGTCATGGCCGTTCTCAGCTGCCAAACAGAGCGGCGTTTGGCCATATCCGGTGTCTGGCGTGTTCGGATTGACGTCCTCTCGTGCCAAAAGCATTTTTACTACCCCGTCATGGCCGTTCTCAGCTGCCCAACAGAGCAGCATTTGGCCATATCCGGTGTCTGGCGTGTTCGGATTGACGTCCTCTCGTTCCAACAGCACCTTTGCTACCCCTTCATACCCTTTTTGTGCTGCCCATATGAGCGCCGTACGGCCCGTGCTATCTAATAGATTGACATCCCATTCCTTCATCCCCAATATAGCAACAACTATCTCAACGACACCAAACGATGCTGCCCCATGTAGCCCTGTAAATCCCGTAACTCGGTCCGCCGAGTGATAGGATATGTTCATCCCAAGCCTTTCTTGCTCGTATCTCCATGTTACTAGCTGAGCAGCGATATGCTCCTCAAATCCATCCAACATTCCTACCGCAAGTGTTTTCACACTCTCCGTCATCTCCTTTCCGGCGTGCTTTACCCAGTACCAAGATGCATATTTTAGTAGGGGAATGGTTGACGGGTCCGAGTGAAGGGTTGGCGAAAGGTCCCTGATACATTGCGAATTTAGGTATGTCAAGCAAACCTCGGCAATTGAAGAGTGGGGGCTACCGAAGAGGGTCTGATTATCTAATAGATGCTCTTGAAGAGTGAAGTGCACCAATCGGACGGTGGAAGAAGATGCCTCGATAGTCACAAGACCCAGAGAAGCTCCTAGCAGAGTTCGCAACGCAGGAACATTGTCAAGATTGAAATCGGTAGATCCAATCTCCACTCCCATAGCATGACAGAGCTCGCCGGCCCGCAATGGTCGCTCCGAATGGGACACCCACATCAGCACCTTCATTCCGAGTCTTGATTTATTTCCCTTCTGCGCCTTCATTCGGTTTAGAGTGGCCGTATATGCGTCGCTCAGTCCGTTACCATGTGCCATCTCTTCAAGCTTCTTTCTTCTCTGACGAACTGTGATCTCTCCCAGAATAGCGTCGATGTTAAGTGAGACAAGGAGGAATCTACACATCATTGTTGGTCAGCATATCATCATGTATGCAGTCGAAAAATAAGATATTACAACTCACATATCTGATATCTTTTCCGGGATAATTCTCATTATATCCGCCCGTAGCTCATCATCCATCGCCTCTGGTTCGGAGTCCCTGGCTAACCTCATTTCCAGATAACTCCTAATATCATCAGTGTTAGGACTGATCGGTAGTATAACCGCCTTGGGGAAATATCGCCGGATATCTTCCCCGACGTGCGGCCTTCCGGTAAGGAATATTCTCGTCGTAGGTGATGCCCGAACGATATCTTTCAGCGACTCTATAAGCTGTGGCAGGTGCCTTGGCAAGCATTCATCAAGGGCATCTATACAGATGAAGGTTTGCGGTAGTGATGAGATAGTGGACTTCAGCAGTCGCACCAGATCTGGAAGTCGCAGACCTCGACCGCCGAGTTCGGTTTTCCCTTTCCGATACGCCTCCCGTATATCCTCCGGAATACCCCCTCTTCCCAGCAGTTGCTTCAGAATTGCTCCCATCATGTTCGTGATTGTTTGTTCTTGTTGAGCAAGGAAGTCGCAGTATAAACACGCGACGGCAATATCCTCCGTGCTTCCCTGATCGCAGAGACTGTCAATTACTAGAGAGCTAGTTTTTGTTTCAGGTCGTTAGTGATATTCGCTTCTTTCCCGGGCTCTCTCTCCACACACCTTAAATACGTTTTCCCCACTCCGGGATTCCCAGAACAAAACAAGACAGCCTCATCGGCTCCCACATCGGTTCCCCCATCGCTACTCCGAGTCCTCCAGTCCCGAAACTCCTTGGTCTCCAAAAGCCAATCCCCAACACCATCAAATCGTTCGGTGCGCACGCCTTGATGTCTGTTTTGTGGCTCCAGTGGGGAGATCCACCGCATAATCTGCGCATCCTCGTCCGACGTGTTGATCGTTTTGTTGATTGTTTTGTTGAAACACCCGGTTATGTTATTACAGTTGGAGTTATTGTCCCCCATGTTGACCGATTGTGTCCAGGTAGTTCCCGCCATGATTTTCTGTCAAGAAGGTCGGCCGAATGTAAAGTTAGAAACGATACTGTAATTTGTGGGAAACTGAGCGAGTTTATTAACTTTCTACCTATGTTTTCAGAGCTGAAAAAAAGAGGGGCGATGCGGCTTGTTGTGTGACAATCACTGTCCAATCATTTCCAAGTGCAGGAAACACCAATGAATTGAAGTTCTTGAAGAATCACAGGGCCCCCTTTCAAACTCGCATACACCCTATACTATGTTTGAATAGTGCACTGTACTGTATCGTTACAGGCACTCCACGCGCCACGTCTCATCAATTCCCAAGTTGCGGCTTCCGCTATCAACCTCTCTATCTACTCGTTGAGCCGGATTCCCCTCACATTTCACAACTATTATCACCAAGAAGAATTATTTATCCGCATAAATCCGAGAAATCATAGTCCGAGTACCGCAGTCGATTCCGAGAGACCTAGCCTTAAAAAGCTAGGTGCATCAAATCCATATGTACGGTAAGGTAGCTGTAAAATCATCTGCTCTGGAGAGACATGATAGCATTCGATGCAATCCTTCTCACAATACCCTAACAGATCTCACATATCGTAAGCGCCTGGCTCAATTCTTCCCTATTGCAATGAACCACGTTTTACGCGCAGTGCACAACAACCTCATGCATCCCCAAGTCGCCGACCAGGACAAACATGCATTTGGCAACCATTCATCTCAAGTATTTATCAAAAAACCCTCCACTCACTGGTGGTGCTCCCGTAGTACTCCCAGTCATATCACAACGCAGTTTATCGCACCGTAAATTTTTCATCAAAACCACTAAGCTATCCAACGGTAGGCTTCCAACCCCGGGGACTCTATTAGTACAGTACACCACGCAGACCCCGGAGGCCCATCAATATTTGCAGAACTACCCGCAGAGACTACCGTATCCAAGTGAAAATGCGCCCGTAGGTTACCCTACTACTCGCCAAGCTCTCATAATCCTCTGGATCACTTATATTGCACATTAAGACACTCAAAGAGCTCAGTGTAGAAGATAACAATCTAAGCAAATATATTTTTTAACCCAAAGTCGACCACCACAATAAGCCACCTATGATTCCCGTTAAGCCGAAAGCCAGTCAGATATCCCATAGAATGTCTACCCAAACACAAATAGTAAAACTCCAAGGTTTCAAGAGAGTTCCCCTAGTACTCGCGTTATTCCCCAAGAATTTAGTAATTAGCCCATTTCACCCTCCGGAAATAAAGAAAGAACGACAACTATCATACAAGTACCATACCCAGTCTTCCACGATACAAAACGGAAATTCAAAACCTGAGCGAATTGATGTATTTCGCGTGAATCTGACAAGCAAAGCTCAGCGCGCAGACTACCGTAGCAACCAGCTCTTTTGCCCTAAACTTTGCGCTTTTGACGCAGGAGGAAACCTAGCGAATGAGCGAACTTTAGAAAAGAGAAGAGGAGTGAAGAGGAGTGAAGAGGGCGGAGCTTCCCAGGAAGGATGGGAGAGAATTGGGAGTGAATGAACGGAAGCTGTTGGTGCGGGATTGGGATAGATGGTTTTTCATTGGGCTTTTGGAATGTCTGAGTTTTTTTTAGTTCCCCCCGGCGTCGATATACCGGCACGGGTAGGACAGAGGGGCAATGTGTCAGGGGATTTGGGTTTGCCACTTTATATGGGAGTTTTGCAGGGGTAGGCGAAAAGCTGAAAACTTGATTCACATACAAAATGTGCGCAGTACTTTCGCTAGAGCGGTTGTTTGTGCGCAGACACGAGTTTAGCATAGAAATCCCGAAATGGATGCTTTCCGGTAACGGAAGCCTGGTGCCTTGTCGATCTGCCGGAATATTTAATTGCTGCTGACATAATACCTCTACTAGGCTCTGCTTACTTAACATGAGTTTCGCTGTGCTCGACTTAGCCCTGAAGTGAAAGAGGACTTGGATGAGTATGGCATAACTATTATTATTACTTCTGAGCCTCTAAGCCTGTTGAATTCCGTGGAAACGAATCCAAGTCACGACTGGACACTGATCCCCCTCGTCGTCTTGCCATTGTTCCCTTCCATACTCGCATTTCTCACGACAATACAACCAGACTTCTCCTCACGTATCAGACAAGGCGCGAATTAAAGCAAACACCTGACAGTACATAAACTAGCATTCTATGCAATAGGTAAAGCCCCCCCAACATCTATAATTCCCGTGCAAAGTAACTTCGGCATCCCTATCTGTAAAAAAAAATCGTTGAAACGATTGAACAAACATTAAAAAAAAAACCCCTTGCATGAGAATTAATGCAAGCTGCTGCCTTTTGCTCGCCAGGAGTGCGTGATAATACAACAGGTTGGAACTAGCTGACAGAAGCCCCTCCCTCACCCACACTGGCACCTCCTATTTGCTTAGATAAGCAGGCCCATCTGACAGACCCGAAGTAAAGCGTTTAACAGACCGGGGAAAAAACGGCAGTGGCACTTCAGTGTAACTTGACCGCATACCGGCACTGCGACGAAAACCCCAATACAACGAAACTTTTGATGGGATCAGTGTAAAAATTGATAAAGTGGAAGCTTTGCCGTGATTTGATATCAAGTTATTTATTGCAAGCTATTATTCGATAACTCACTTCCTACCTTACAGTAGACTTCAGCTTCAGGCTACTTCAATCCACACTAGCTAAGATTCCAAAACGACGTCCGAATATCTGATCGTATTACTAACTTGACTGTCATACTTTTAATTACCTTTTCCACCTCCTGGTAGCAACCACCCACATACAAAATATAGTTAAAAAAGTTCAAGTAACGCATTATCAAATACTCATCCAAAACATCCACCAATTAATAACATGCCGTATTAACCTCGAAATCTATATAAAATGAAAATGAATATAAAAAAAAAGTAAACGCCATCAAACCGATGTATGAATCCGGGGGCCAAGGTACCGTAAAGAAAAGAAGGATGGAAAGAAAGAATAGAAAGAAAGAAAGTCAAGTGCCTCTATCCATAGATGATGATAACGTAAAAAATATATAATTTTTGCTACCGACGGGGTATCCGTTTTTTTCTTTGTATTTTCTTTTTGGGATAGGGGGAAGGAATGAAGAGGATGAATGAAAGGAAATAGGAGATATTAAAAGTGAAGGATAGATATCTATTCCCTCCTGAAAGGCTCGAAGGGGTGGGGGTCTATGGCTCGCTCAGTCGGAAGGTTGATTCTGCTTCAGCGACGAGCGAAATTGAGGTATCTCGACTAAAAACAAATCAGTAAACCGATCAAACAAACAAGGGATCAGAGAAAACTCACCGCCAAGAACAAAATAATCAAATTACTTCCAATAAACGCAATAAAGATGCCCATGTCCCTCCACCTATTGTTGAAATCAAGTCCCAGTGGACCGAAAAACTCATCTCCCACCGAGAATGCGCAATACTCGCACGAGCCGGTAGCGTTCAAATCCCGGATATATCCTGGCGCCATCTCCATGAACTTCCCGGCATATCCAGCGCACGTCTCTCCATCGGGAATGGGGAAGGTGTTGTACTCGTTGGAATTGCAGGTCACCGGAGCGTTGTGGAGCTCCGTCACGACCATTCCGCCGATCAGACGGGTGAAGGGGTCGAGCTGGTATAGCCATGCACGCCAGAACTTGGGAATGTTAGGCTTGGGAATGGTGACGCCGCAGAAGAGCGCGAAGGTGATGATGACGAATGGATTCAGCAGCGAGGAAAAGAACGAGTTGGGAGTGAGGGCGGCGATCATCTGTCCGAGTGTCACGGAGAACAGCTCGCAGATCAGGATCATCAGGAATTGGTATCCAGCGCGGGACGGGGTCGGGTTGAAGCCGGGAGGGAAGTATATGCAGACGAAGAAGCCGACGGCGCAGAGGATGCTGTACGGCAGCTCTGCTACCACCATTGACGAGGCGAATGCGAATTGGCCGTACATTTTCGAGGACTGCTCACGGTAGAAGATTAGGCGCGACATGTCGTATTTGGGCTCTACCTGTGCGAGGATGAGTGCCGGGAGGACGGTGACTTGGAAGATAATGAATACACGGTATTGCAGGGCCGAGCGGGATTCATCCAGCTGCAAGAAGACAAGTCCGGTAAGGAGAGCGATGGCAATGTGATTGAACAATCTGGTGAAGCCGTAATTCGGGGTACGCCAGAACGATAAATTCGTTCTCTTCATGACTTCTTTGATCTGGAAGCTGACCGGTGTTGCGTATTCCTTTTCTTCGACCGGGGGTGCGGATCCAACTTCTGCAATGCGCTCCTCCTTCATCTGAGTGATCTTGGCCTTGATGTTTGCGAGTTCTTCAGAGAAGCGCCAGATATCTGCCCAATCTCTATCTCCAATGCGAGGCGCCTGTCCAGCACCTATAGCGTCAAGCATCCATTCCGCGGGGTTGGCATTGGGAGGACAATAAGCCCCGTGCTTAGAAAAGTAGCCTAAGAGAACTTGCGCATCTTTTCCAATATCGCCGAAGTAAACGCACTCACCGCCACGCTGAAGGAGTAACAGTCTGTCAAAGTTCTCAAAAAGTGAAGAGTTCGGTTGATGGATTGTGCAGAGAATGGCTTGTCCAGCCTTAGCAAGCTTCTTGAGGAAACGAACGATGTTGAAGGCGGACTGGGAATCGAGACCGGAGGTAGGTTCGTCCAGGAAGAGCAGGAGTTGCGGCTTAGCGGCCAATTCGACACCAATCGTCACTCGCTTGCGTTCTTCGACTGCTAATCCGTTGGTTGGGTCTCCGATGATGGCATCTGCGATGTTTTCCATTTCTAGCAGCGCGATGACTTCCTCTACATATGCATCCTTCTCAGCACGGGGGACTTCATAAGGTTGACGAAGATATGCGGAGAAACGGAGTGCTTCGCGGACGGTTTGGGTGGGCTCGTGTGTGTCAAGTTGCTCTGCGTATGAAGTTCCACGTTGGAAGGCGGTTCCTTTGGGTTTGCCGTCTACCAGTACGTCTCCTGTTATCACACCGATATTCTTCCTGCTTGCTAATACGTCAAGGAGGGTAGTCTTTCCGGCTCCCGAGGCGCCCATCAAAGCGGTCAGTTCTCCGGGACGGACGTAGCCGTAGATCTCGTTTAATAGACGGAGTTGTCCGCTCGGGGTAGGAACTTCGTAGACGAGCTTCTCCCAAGTAAGGATTGCCTTGGACTCGATATTCAATGCTGACTCTTCCTCTGCAGCTTGCTTCTGGCGACGACGCTCCTTCTTCTCGGTTAGCTTCTGGTTGAGCGCCTTGCGTTCGGCGTTCTCCTTGGCGTAATAAGTAATTGTCTTGCCGCCAGCTCCATAAGAAAAGTATTCTCCGAGAAGAGCATTAGAGGCCAAGAACGCTACGATAAGAACGATGATGATACCGAAGTTGCGCCACAGATCCTTTGGATCGTATTGGAAGCTCAGATTGATGTAATCGCCTCCATTGATATCACTCGAGCCGGCGGAACTCCCGGGAAGAGTGCACGTCTGATATTGAAGGTTCTCGTAGCCAGGACCAGACGGAACCAAAGAATCAGAAGTACAAGTCAAAGTAAGACGCTTAAACTCGTTCATCATAAGTGACGAAAATCCCAATCCCAACCCGTTAATGTAGAAAATCCAAGAAACCCACTTTCCCTGAGTATGGTAAGGAATCAGGTACCCGGAAGTCAACACAAACAATGTGATAATGACAGCAGCAAACTTCATGGCATAATCAAAATCGGGACAGACACACCCGACCGTTCGGAAGAAGAGCGTCATAGCAAGGTACCCAGTGATGATAATAAGCCAGAAAGTGAAGAACGCACCCGCGTCACGGACAAGATCACACATGAAGTAGACGATAATACTAAACACCAAAATCTGCGTAGCGGCGAACACAACATCAACCACGATCTGCGCAATCCACAAAGCCGACGGTCGATGGAACGCATATGCCTTATGCTTATTCACGATAGAACGTCCCAACATGGTAGAAGCCAGCTCGCTGAAAGCCTGGAAAGCATTGAACAGTAACGAGATAAACAGCAATCCTCCACGGGTAAAAGCCCCAGCGGAGGTCTTCGGAAGATCCAAATAAAGAGTACCAAGAACGATTGCAATAGTCATAGAGGTGATCCAGGACACGACAAGCGAGAACTTATCCTGCCATTTGAGCAAAAATTGTCGCTGCATGAGTGCCCAGATCTGCTGGAAGAAGGGGATAGTGTAGACGGAGGTCTTCGGTGCTCCACGGCGCTTCTCCTCGCGAACGGAAACTTCAAAGTTCTCGAATTGCTCCTCGCGGAGAGATTCCCGGTAAGCTTCCATTTCCTGGTTGAGGCGAACGTAGTGCGGTGACTTGTGGAATGCTTCTTCGAGTGCTACCGGTGAGGAGGGGACGTTTGTGGCATCACGGCCGGGGGTGTACTCTCGCTCAAACTCGTCCGTGCAGCCGGTAAGGTAGTCGGGGGTGGTTTGTCTGGGCTTCGGCAAAAATCCGAGTCTTTCGAAGTAGGCTCTAGCCTCGTTCGCGGGGCCGAAGAAGACTTCGCGACCTTCGTCGATAACAAGAACTTTGTCGAACTGAGCGTAGATACTCTCACTAGCTTGGTACAAAGATACGAAAGTAGTCGTCTTGTAGATGTTTGTCATGATACGGAGGGACTTTACATAGTCGAGAGCAGTAGAAGCATCAAGTCCACGGGTGGAGTTGTCCCAGCAGCAGACGGTAGCCTTGGTAATCATCATTTCGGCAATTGAAACACGTTTGCGCTCTCCGCCGGAGATTCCGCGAACGAAGGGGTTTCCGACGATGGTGTTTATGGTGTGCTCAATGTTAAACATTTTGAGCAATAGCTTCACCACGCTGTCTTTGAATTCCTGCTTTGACATCCCGGCAGGACGCTTCCCGGGGGTCTTCGTGTCGAGCGCGAACCCGAGGGTTTGGCCAACAGTGAGCGTCGGGTGGTGAACATCATCTGTGACCAACCATGTTAATTACAACACACTCCAGATGAAAGGGTAAAATTATTTTTTTAGAACTCACCCTCCTCATTATACACCGCCTCCCCACGATACCTCTTGGCGAAAGTATCCGCCGAAAATTTCCCATAGAGCACTTCCCCGTCCACCTTTGTATATCCGATCCGCTGGTTCGCAATAACCTTAAGGAAAGTGGTACAACCGCTACCAGGTCGGCCAAGGACTAGGACCATTTCACCGGGCTTAGTAACGCCGCGGAAACCCTTGAGGATATCGAACTCGCGACCCTTCTTGTTCAGCCCCAAGATGCTACTAGCAGTGGCAAAGACGTTGAAGAAGCCAACGACGGCATCGGGGAATGTCGATATGAAGTTCTTTACTCCACCGATTCCGGAAACAGTGAGATCTTGCCAGATGACGCCTGGGTGACACAAGGAGTTAGTATTTGTCAATTCTCACTCAGTTCACACTATAACAAATTTCCTTAAACCTCAGGGTAAAGCCTGAAGTTTGAAAGAAGAAAAAAGTAGACATACCGATATGCTTAGGCCTTATCCCGGATTCCCTGTCCGCGCTCTCGTTGCCTCTCAAGTGATTTTCCAAATCGAATTGCTCCTCCTCCTCAACACCAGCCTTCTCTGGATCTCCACCACCCGTTGCTCCTGCCACTCTACTCTGTGTACGGCTCATTCTCCGGGTCTGTCTGCTGGTAGTCTTGGACAATCCCGTCAACTGGCGACTCAATTCTTGAAAGTCCGCTTCCGCGGCCGCGACGTCGACACCAGTGTGGATGTTGCTGTTCCCCCTTGGGTTGCTGGCGTTCAGATCCTGGCGCATCTTTTCCGACTCATCTATCATGGCCTCCTCAGAGGGAGCCATAGAAGTTGGTTTTTCGGACATTGCTGCCTGTTTGTTCTTTTTGTTTGGATTTAAAGAAGTCGTGGTTCGGGCCTCGAAAGGCGAAACGGTATATTAAAGTCGAACCCTCCAGATAAACTTCAGTGAAGGAATTAATATAATAATGAAGGTATCTCTCTATATAAAAAAAAAAGGAAAAGAACTGGTAAATTAGAAAATGAAAGAGAGAAAAAACTCCACGGCCAGGAAACTGCAGATGTAAATAAATGCAGATCAAAGGTTGAAAGACGGGAGGAATCTATCTATCAAAACGAAACCCCGGGGGAATGGCGGTCCTTTTTAATTCCTTCCCTGTGAGCCCCGGAAAACAAGCAACCCCGAGTTATTCCAGTTCGATAAGCGACCGGCCGAGAGACTGACAATGGAGGGAGAGGGTGGAAGAAAAAAAAAAAGACCCCTGACTAACTAGACTAAACCGAAGAACCTATCATACCTGCGCCGGAACGATATCTTCCGGAGACCCAAAAGAAGCTGCAGCAGGATGGACCCAAGGAAAGACCAGAATGCTCCAGATCAAAGCCCTAATCTGGGCAAACGTAGCTGGTGATTGTAGTCACAATGAGATAAAAAAAATTCACTTTTCTGCTCCTCCATCCATGGAACCATTCTTATTCCTTAGCAGGGGTTTTTTTTTTATATTTTATCAAACAACTTATCAATTTTTTTCCTTCCCTCTCTTGTGTGGCAGGACCCCGCCGCTGGGGGCGTAGGGCACTTTCCTTTCCTTTTTTTTTTTTTTTTTTTGGCACAACTTTACTACAAGTACCGGTATTACTCAATTGCCCAGCTGCGTTGCCATCAAGCACAGTCCCCCCTTCCTCCATTAGTCATCATTACCGCAATGTCGAAGCAAAAGCATCCAATCGGGTCGTCTCCAGCTTACGATTCGGCGCGCCAATCGGCATGGTTTGATTCTTAACCGTGACAACCCTGTTCGATCACGCTCTAGGCCTGCAGCACAAGATGACTCCCCCTTGCTGGTCGACCAGCATCATGGAAAATCTAATCTTCAAAATTCCAAACTCGCTCTTTTTTTCCCTTCCTGTTAGACTTTAACTGAACTCTGTGCTTCTCCCTGACTGTTACGGGCGGATACGAATTCGCATAGTGGTAGGTGCCGGATGAATCGTAATGTCGTACTCGCATTTCGCCTCCCCAGATTTATACTTTACTCACTTTCTTGATCTGGATATTGAAGCTACGGTATTGATTGTGTTCCGATAGGGTATCGTAGTCCAAATCTAGCGCACTCAAATAAATCAATTCCCCAATTCTGTACAAACACTGTACAATAAATAACAAAATATCATAGTTATTCCACGCCGCCTGCGTGTTACTCTGCTTCACCCCAGCTCAACTACCAAACTCACCAGATGAAACTACCCCAGCGCGAGCATAATGATTGCATTCCTGTCTCCATCCCCCTTCCCTCCGCTTGCTCCGTTTTTTGTTACCACACCTTCACTGTCAAAGCACAACCGACCAATCAACCAATCAACCAACTAGCTCAATAATCCCAAACTAAGTACCGCGCCCGAAGCCCCCATAAGCCCCGAGATGATAACAGGAACCCTGATATGCCAGTTTGGTACGTAACCAGTGCAGTGAAACGGAGTTCCGTAGACTACTGTATCCGATCGATTTAGGGCGCGTCTGGTTGCCACCTCAAACCTTCACTTTGACCCCGACTACTGGTATAGAGGTTTGCCGCAAAACTCTACTTTCCTTTTGAGTGGCATGTCTGGTTGACACCAAAACTCAATAATCAAGATGCAATAATGATGTCAAAATGAAGGTTTCTGAAATACTGATCTGACCAGCATTTCACAAACTGTCATTTCGGAACAGTGTGCACAAGCTACAATAACCCACTACAACTATCAATTTTTGGAATAAAAAAATAAAAAAAATATGCATTGAAATACAGGTACCCATATGTTTCTCATAATAATTATTCTGGGTTTTTTTGAGCAACCTTTTTTTGAATTGATTTTCCTGACCGCCAGACACACTTCTTGGAGCTTGAAAATGCCCAATTATGACAAGTTGCGATTATTTCGGTTGCCAGCTACAACTCACGTTTCGTGATTATCAAGGTTTGAAAAGCCCGGGACGACCAGACGCGCCCTTAACCTACAGTATCCTGTTGCAACCAGCGGGAGGTTAGCGATAATCCACCTGGGTGGATTTATAAGCAAGAGTGGGAGGGATGTGATACGGTATACTAGTATGATACCGGTACCGTACGAGTAGTATCCACTCTGGCCCGGATCACCATCCATCCGAAGCGAGTTAACCCTACATCGACAGGGTCTCACTCAAATAATTCACTTAGGGCTATGGAACCGGTTGCCATCCTTCCCGAGATTTGCTTTCGGATGCTTATTTTCTGCATGATCCGAAGTTTGTACTCGTTTACTCCTTCCGTTCCTGACAATTATTACAGGCACGAGCAGTCAGAGCCTCAGAGGTGCGTTAGTGAGCATTACAAGTATGGTAAGAAGGAAGGAAGAAGAGAATGACAGCATGGAAAGGAAGCCAAGATGAGATGATTGACAGGTTGTGCGTCATGATTTTTTGACTCTTTTTTTCTTTATTTCTGTTTTGACGGGAAAAGGATGGATTTCAGGAGGGTTTGTTTTTGCTCTTCTGGCCCCTTTGGTTGCGGTATGCGGACGCAGAAGTTAAGCGTGACGTGACATCATTCGTCACTCTTTCACAACACAGCATGACTCGAAACTGTAATGGAGAATGAATGGTATAGCGAGGTCAGTTGAAGTGAAGCTTCCAATTAAAATTCCGTAACGGTAATCCCGTCTCCCCCGATTGTAATCTCTCCACCACTATGGCCGTTTGTTGTTTGTCACTTTGCATTATCGAACCCCTATGAGGGTACCGAGTTATTTCGCAGAATCGGCTCGGGGACCAGCTTAGTGGGTTCTTTGTCACGCTTGCCTTGCTGCACAAACATCACATGGGGTGAGACACTATGGCATGGTGGAGACATTAGTTTATCTTAACCCCGCATCTGCACTCTTTACAGGACTGGAAGTGCTCAAATACGAGAAAAATGTGCTAGGACGTTGCAGTTGCCTCTCCTAGTAAAGCGCTGTGCACAAGTACCTGGGGATACGCTCCCGCACAAGACAGGGGTTATTTTGCAGTGAATAATCTCTGTCTTGCACGAAAACATATCCCCAAGTATCATACTTGTATGATGGCAATACTAAAGTTTATTGTCTACTGCACCTAAAGGTATAGCACATTTTTCTTGTATTCGAGTTTTTACGGCACTGTACTGTACTGTATTGTATTCATTGGCTTACTTCTCACAGTGGTACCGGTACCGTATTAATTTACATGAATGAATGCGTGAAATCCTACTACATAGTATCTAGTCATCGGTAACCTTGATCACTATTTTTCCAACGTGCTTTTGCGAGCGTATGTATTCGAATGCCTGTTTTGCTTCCGAGAATGGAAATACTTTGTCGATGAAGGTTGATACTTCCTCGTACACGGATCAGGGACCGATTAAAACGCCCTTCGATACAAGTGGTGGTATGTTAGTCAGATGCGATATTTTTATGCCTTTTCCGGCCGAGTGCCGGTAGGGTATGACAGAGCAAATTTTTTGCAGAGCACAAACCTTAAACGTAACATGTCGTCTGATAGCCATTAATGCTATTCTAAATTCTCCCTCACTCATCCCCTTACCGTCAAGGTACTCCACGACACTAATTAGTCCTCCGAACCTTACGCACGAGAAACTCTTCACGAGAGTATCCTTTCCCCCGCACTCAATGACCTGATGTACCCCAGCACCTCCCCTAAGCCTCAAAACCTCCTTATCCCATTCCGGTGTCTTAATATAGTTAATCCCGTGTCTAGCACCCAGTTTCTTTGTAATCTCAATCTTATCGTCAGAAGAAGACGTAGCGATAACTGAACACCCCATATTCGCCGTAATCTGACAGGCAAACGTGAATACCCCGCCGGTCCCAAAGACGAGAACACTTTGCCCCGGCTTCAACGGTTGAACACCAAATAGCGCCGTCCTAGCCGTCGATCAAGCGATTAGTACTGCCGCCGCTTCAATATCGCTGAGTGTCTCGGCGGGCTTGTATCAACAGCTTTCGTCCAGTACTCGGTATTGTTGGAGCACATCTTCAACAGGCACGCCGAGGCTGGTGCTCCGGAGCATTTCGATCGTGATTTCGCCTGCTACATGGTCCGTGTTGAATACCGCACTCACACGATCGCCTTTTCGAAACCTTGCCACTACTTTTCCGGTATCTACGACTGTTCCGCAGAAATCGCTTCAGGGCACCGTTGTTCGCGGGCCGTTTTGTGCCGGATTGGTGTATTTCCCGCCCACCACCTCTAGGTCACGAAAGTTGACGGATACGACATAAATGCGGATTAGGACACTGGAAGGGGAACTGAGTTTTGGAATTCCGCTAGTGTGAACCTCTGAGAGGTTCATAATATCCGTGAAGTCGGTTCTCCAAGCTCTATTCAACATTTCGTTTGGTGGGTTTATAATTGAGTTGGTGGTTGACGGAGATTCTAATGCGGGAATGGCCTACTCCGGCGCAAATTAAGTACCCATTCTCGAAATCTCTGGTTGTCGGTGTCACTTTCCAATTGCGAGTACCCAATTCGCGGCCGGTATCATTAATCCGCAGATGAAACCTAATGCCGGCCTTATTGGGCGAACCCCAATCGCATGACTTGCCCCCGCGCTTACCAATCGTGGAGGACCTTGGGAAATACGGTAGGATTCTGTAAATTAGAATAGGCTGGGGGTTGAAAACTCAATGGAACGCACGGGCAAATGACCTCGATGCTCAATAAACAAAAAAAACAGAAAGAAAGAAAATAGAGAAAAAAGAAATACATATAAAATTTAATACTTAATGGATAGCGAGCAACTTTTGACAGTGACTTAAAAGCTAACGTTACTGCGTTCGTATTACATCGAAAGCAGGAATATGTTGGACATAAAAGCAAAATATTTGCTTTCACACCACATAGCAGCATTACATTACATGGAATTTCACTTTTGCCCAAGAAGTATTTGAAGTCTTGAGGACTCTGACGCGAAGAAAGAAGTTCAAGTTCATTCTGGAAACTTGATGTTCTTTTTTTTTTTTTTTTGCAAATATTTACTTGTCCATCTGTATATTCAAGGGTGGCATATGTGTAACAGGTGAGAACCTCTTTCACCTAAAAACAATAGCACTGCCAGTATGTAGTAGTTCTAATACTAACCCTGTTAACTTTTATACCGAGAGCAGCATCATCTAACGCCTTGGACAGGGAGGCGTGTTCAAACCGGTGAATGAATAAGTTAAAAAGCTCCAAAAGAAAGGAGTGGAAACCCAGAAACCCCAATTGACACCTCCCCAACACTGGCGAGAGAACATTTGGGAGTGTAGTAGATACTTCTGATAGCGGGGTACAATTATGCCTGATTCGCCCTTCTTTGAGCAGAATTCGGACAGTTCACTATCCCAAAAGATCGGCAATCAGAATTTCAATAAAATTCATACACAAAGTGATTCACCCCCACGTTTGACCCACTTCCTGGCCAAATACTAGTAGATTACCGTACAGTACATCCACGGTAACTTTATTACAGTACAGTACGGCGCGGTAACCAAGACAGCCGACCAATCGCTATTTCCTCTTCCACGAAATATCACTCGAATCTATTGCTAGTGGTCCCAGGACGGAGGTAAACTGCACTTGCCTAAGACATGAAATGCAGATTTTAAGCCCTGTCAATAGACTATAGGCAAGGATATCATATCAATCATAAGATATCGCACTATTGCCCGCGGCATTAGTCAGTATCATACAATCTACAACTGCGTCCTTTCTGGTGTGAAACGAGGCACCGCATTGTACTGTACAAGACATATATTGATAGATTTCCACGATTTTTAATCAGAGCACTGGTCTTGTTCAGCTGTGTGGCAGTAAGAATGTACTAGTACTATGTAGCATTATGCTCTCGAGGAGAGTACGGTACCACGGCATGCCGATGCCCACCACTGGACCACCACTCGGTTTTATAAACTGAAGAATTACTTTAATTCACCGATGCTTGTGGACATTAACTACAAATATAGTTGGTGAAAACACCACAAGTTTATTTGCCTGTAAACCACCAGTTTAGTAGCCTTACAAAAGACGCCGACCTCCCATACCTTACCCCAAAGGTAGCACCAATGCTTCGCCGTGTCAGGCTGAGCGAAATCTGAGTGATATTTCATGACTGGGTGTCTCTAACGTAGACTAAAGTGCTGTTTGGTAAGTTAATTTTTGGAGTGACAAGCACTACAAACGAATTTTGAAAAGTGCACCAAACGCTTTTTTGCTCTGCCAGATGCCACGGCGGTATTTCTTGAAAGTGAAGAGATACAGAGCTGGGGCTTGATACTAACTTGGGGGGTGGGGGGTAACAATGCAATGGTTTAGTCAAAAACAGAGAGATCCAGTACCGTAGCCTGATAAGGGATTACGATAACAAAAAAATAATTCATGCGATAACTTTAACAAAAGTTGTGAGTACTAGTACTCTAGTGGCAACAAAAATGGTTTTGTTTCTCATTTTTGACAAAATTCAATGCTGGCATTTAAACGTTATGGTTACAAGCAAAACGGTCAAAAAATGGGTATTATAATCCCGTTGTTTCTCAAAACACATTTTGGGTTTTTTTAGAATTAAACTTTGAGGTTGGGAATAGCTGAGTTGTGCTAGAACTATAAAACCGGTTTATTTTAGTATTGTGGCATCATACTTGTACAATAACGATGTCTATCACTTTAAAGTCAAGATGCCGAATAGCCTGTCACAGCTAGCTCAAAAGGAGTGTCACGTCCGTTCCGGAAGGAATCCGTGATTACGAGTACAAGTACCAATTGATGCGATATCAAATCCAAAGACTAAACGAAAGCTCCGGAATAATAGAGACTAATATCGGAAAGCGTGACATCCGGGATATTGATAGAGGGCCCTTTAACGTAGCAGAAAATGTAGATAAGTGCATCAACCTCCACCGACGAAGACCCGTTGGACGAGTACGAAACAATCTGAGGATTACTCATCAATGGTCGATGGAAAATTTATCGGTAATCGAGTACAAAAGGACCTGCTCACTGCTGTAAGAAACTGCAATGAACTGGCTGAGTGGCCTAGTATTGTTTTCCGCCGCGTCGTCACAAGAGATCACCTAGCATGCGGGTAGAAGTCTTTGCCGATAGGTTAGTCGCCAACTCACTCCAGCCACGAAGCCTTCAGACGGGCTATATTCAGTTGTTACAATTAAGCATGGACAGGTTTGCAGCCGTGACTGTCAGGTGGATTTAACGATAGTGATGATGACGATGGTAATGGCTAAAACATTGAATGGTTTACGCGGACACGGTGTGTTGTACCCTTGCTCACACGATTTACACTATAAAGTGCAAAATCTGCAAGGAAAGAATTATCAGAGACGTCTTCATCCTGCAACCCAGTTTGCTAACTTATCGATTGCTTGGAGAAATCTCATGTCATGGAACATCGATTTTCTTCGAAGGGAAATGAGACAGCCAGCAAGGTTTCACGAACACTTGCCTAGCAACGGTAAGCGACAAATCATTGGACCTTTGCCCAACAAGGCGGCATAAAATTATCATGCTTTACTGATACCGGTAGTCTGTCTTAAGGCGTCACTAGAGTCTTTGTTGAACCGCATAAACTCAACACCAAGCTTATCATATAGAATTTCTCTCCAAAGTGAATTCGAAGGATCAATTTGCTTCCAGCAAATCCAAAGCTCGGGTGGTCAACTATTCACTCCGGCGCTGCCATCCAGGAAATGCACTGCCGGATCTAGTACCACAAGAGGTCCCTTACCCCAAGCACCGATGTGAATCTTCACAAACATTGCAGCATGATAGCATGTATATTCGCTAATTGAGCCAGTTTCTCTACAGTCACCATAGCACATGTTTATTGGAATTTCATCATCCCCCCTGATATATCGATAATCATCATTGATGTCTATGGTTCCGGAGTTTCATGCACGTGGTACCACCGTGCCGGTACTGTACCCTGCGGCAACATCGGTGTTTGTGGTGAGGGGTTTTGATCTATCATTCAGAATACAGATGCTCATATTTTCCGATTTGTACAAGTAGGTAGGAGGGAGACGGGCAGACGCAGAAGCAAATTTTTGAATATGGAAGTGGTTTACACTATTGAGCCTAGGCACAGTCAGTTTGTCAACGTGGACATTGAATTTGGATCTAACGAAAACATGGTCCAGATGGGCTAAAGTTGTGATTCCGTACAAGTAGATGTCGTTATTCCTTACAAGTCAGGGGTTGAGTTGGAAGTTTCATTTGAATGTGGACTAAAGCACATACGGTTGAGCTAACACGGTGGCATGGTTCGATGCCGGTGTAGTATTTATACTAGATGGAGTCAATTTTTTACTGCACAGGTCCTCCAGGAAAGTAGGGTTCGCATTTGCTCTCCCGAGGATCAATGGCGAACAGTACCAAATGCTAATAGTAATGGGGTTGAGCTTGGCGAACAATTTCTATGTGGGTTCTCAACCGTAGGCACATGGCATTCTCCAACAAATCGCCGCGCCGGGCGCCTTTTAACGAATGACCCCCGTAGAGGCCCAAGGGAGCCGAAAGCAGGATCAGGAAGCTTAGATAGAGTCTCCTACTACCACTTACTGCGAGTTTTTGAAGAAGAGAAGATCGGCTATCGTGGTGCTCTTCTGGAGCAGGACAAATGGACTACTGTAAGAGCTCGGTTTGCAAATACTATCGAGTGTATCGTACCAACCTTTGATATAACACCTGAAACCATCATGCGATAGACAGCATACGGGTAAATGCAAAGTCAATCCTAAGGATAAATTGAGAGAAACGAAGACGCCATTACGGCTTGCGAGGACGGAAGGGGAACTAAATAACATCCAACAAGCAGGAGTTATTGGAGGAAGAAGAGGTGATTAATTAGCTTTTCTCTATGTGGGGAAAGACTCATTTTCCTCAAGAGCTGTTTACTGGCACTCCTAATTAGTAACACGAGGACCCTTGAAAGTACCAACATTACCCGGCGGACATCAGAATTAATGACCGCCGCCTATAATAACCGTTGCAGAGATGCGGCACGGCAGCACATAGTCGAGAGTCGAGTCTCCAACGCGGAAAGAAAGAAAGCAGAAAGTCACAGGAGCATACGGTAGTTTCGGCGACTACTGGGGGGTTGCTCTGGGCTTTTATTCTACTTGCTCAGACTGCCCAGAAAGTGCCGCGCGCCACAGGATTCGAGTGATTAATTGTGTTTACGGTTATTACCGTGAATTCCATTGGGACACAAGGCTATAGGTTGATTAATGGTAGATTTCGATTCACGTTCACCGAGAATATTAATGAAGAAGCTTTTCTTGACGAGAATTTCAGTCAGGAGATTTATTGACCAATGTAAGTCGTCATAGACGTCTTGAACACTTGAATCATGAACCTAGGAAGGAAAACAAGCTCACAGAGCCTCACTCAGACCCATAATTTTGGGTGTCGGCGATTCGCAAAGACCGCTATTCTGCGACCATAGCACGAGTAAACTATAGCGACTGGTAGAAAAGATCGGAGATTGAGACACGGAATTCGTGAACTCTGATTGGGACATTTCGGTGACTCAGGCCGATCGATATCCGTGCTTCAGACCCTTGTTTTCCGATTTTTTTCCACGGCTCGCTGTACAAATCCAACCCCTATGCAGTGAACTAGTTTATTTAACGGCAGAGATGTGCGACAAAATTTGGGTGACCATCAGACCTCGATTATTCCTCTTGCAATTACCGCCTTCGGTGATCATTGCCAACTTGGAATGGTGAGTGGTATCACAGTTGGAGACAGTCTTCTAGCGGCCTCAAATCCGGGTAAGTTCCCCCTCTTCTGTAGATGTCGAAAAGGGGAGCGCGAATAATTGGCCCGTATTGTACTACCTGTAGTACAGATACGGAGTACTCCTTGGCTAGCTTTTACTGGCTGGGATAAACCGAAGATTGGATTAAAAATAAAGTTCTCCTATCGATTGACAATCTAAACTTAATTTGAGAACAAAGCACCTGTGCTCCCCGAATACCGGGACGGTTGCATCTATTTATACCAGATTCAAAGAAACAAAATGGGGGCTGAGGACAGAATGTTGCTTGGTCAACATTTGATTTTGCCGTGATGCGGTTATTAACAAGCGTTGATGTATTCCGTCTCTCAGGGGACTATTTTAATGCCTAGAAGTCAATTATAGGCCGCTTGATGGGCCAGTGGAACGGAGAAATCCGTCTTAATTCCGCGTCTGTACTGACCCTCCGAAGGCTAGTCTGACCGACGGTCCCGTAGGTCATGTTTTGGGGTCAAAGGCCGCTGATCAAAGGCTTGAGGCTCACGGGTGGAAATTGTCCCCCTGTCGATCTTCCTTTCGGTTCCAAGACAGAACCTATCATGACAACCAACGCTTGAACCCTCAACGTCAACCAAGATATTCCAAGCCAAAAGGCACGGAAGACCATTCAAAGCTTGGCCATGGGGAAACTCCCAATTAGTACGCGAATGGGTAAGGAGCATAGGAGAAGAAGGCTTTTATAAGGATGTGCTCGTCCAGTTTACTTCGTTCCTCACTCGCTTGTCAGTCGTTCCTTCGTTCCCTCCCACTCGCCTATCTTTGGTACCACATCCTTTACGATCAAGTCAATCATTAATTTCTTGTTTTTTGTTACAATGTATACTAAATCCACTCTTTTCGCGCTTATGGCCTCAGGCCTGGCGGCGGCTATTCCAGTGCCGCACGAACAACTATCCCTAACAACCTCTTCTTTGTCAACTGAGCACCCAAACGAGACCCCAACTACCAGTATTCCAGGATACGGCTCTACCGGTGGTGAAATAACCGCCACAGTTACTGTACCGGGGTACCAGCAGAATACACCAGATACTGCTGTTGCTACTCCTACGACTAGTTCTGAGCATGGTTTGGCGGTCAGCTCGACTGATATCTATACTTCTACAGAAGTACGCCAGGGGATCGTCGTCTCCACACCCGCCCCACAGGCCCCCACACCTACTCCTAATCCGACCAGGAAAGGAGGAGCCAATGTTCCTGCAGTCGAAAAACCGGAGGTCCCAACTATCACCAATTCTCATGCACCGTCAAACACTAGTCCTCCATCTGTTGAATACCCAGAGATCACGAAGCCGGGTACTGATGCTCCTTCCACCGAGACATCGGAAGTCAGGAAGCCCAGCACTGATGTCCCTTCTGTCGAAAGTCCAGAGATTTCCAAGCCTAGCACTACCGTCGAGCATCCGGAGATCAAGCCCACTGAGCCTCCCAAGGTTAAGCACCCAGAAGTGAAGAAACCTACCGTCGAGAGCCCATCTGTCGAGCATCCGGGGGTTGAGAAGACTAGCACTACTGTCGAGTATCCAGAGATCAAGCCTACCGAAGCTACTTCGGTTGAGCATCCAGAAGTTGAGAAGCCTAGCACTACTGCCCCGTCTGTAGAATACCCGGAGGTCAAGTCTACAAACATCAGTGTTCCTTCTGGGAGTGTAGCACAGATGACTTCCGTTACTGATATTCCCTCCCCCACTTTTACCGCAGAAGTCCAGAAGCCTGGTACCGGAGCTCCATCGGTCGGACATCCCGAGATCAAGCCCACCGAAGTTAAGCCTAATGTCTCTGCTCCAACCGTCACTGATGTCAAGAAACCTGAGCATGACGATGAGCACAGAAATGGTCCATCCGTTACTCAGCCATCTGTTCCCGATGTCACTGGGGTCAACAGCGGTGATGACAATGAGCACAAGAACATCCCATCAGTCAACCCCTCCGCCCCAGACGTGACAAAGACCAAAGATCAGGAGTACAAGGTTCCGGAGGTCTCCCCACCCACCCCATCTTACACCACCACATCGGTTCCCGAATTCCAGCGCCCATCTGGAACCCCCGATGTTGACGGAATCAAGAGCAAGACCGAAGGCGATGCCCCGAAACCAAATACCAGCGACGTTTCCATCCCCAAGACCGACGACACCACCAAGCCCAGAACCGGCGAAGTCTCTCCCCCGAATACCGATGACATCAAAGGCAAGGGCGTCAAGGGATCTACCGAGTACGAGGTTAACGATGACGGTGAATGGGAGGTCGAGTACACTCATGGTGAATAGGAGACTGAGGCAGAGGGCGGTCGTAAGGGCGTTAATACAGAGGTTGGGCACGGCGATCACAACTAGATATCGCGTGAATTTTGGCCTGTCTGTCTGTCAAGCAAGCTAGTTCGTGTCAACTTGGTAGATAATTTTTTTTTTTAAAAAAAACAATTTTCAGTTTTCCTGGAGTTGGAGTATTAATATGTAATTTTCTTTTGTATTTATTTATATATATTGGTGCTATGATTAGGATTTTTTTTTTCTTTCTCATTCCGTTTTCGATTGTGATTAGCCCTTTCATCGAGTGAGCTTTTGTGATGGTGTTACTGACTTGGTTCCAGTGGCCGTTTTTATCATTACTTGCCTCCCATGGTTTGGATTGTGTCCGAATATAAGCGTATGTGATCCCGGCTACTTGATTGTTTCTAACCTTATATGGTTTCAATGCATCTAATAGCCCGGGCACTCTTCTCATCTAACCCCCCCCCCCCTTTCCATCTAGAAATGCAGTGGTGGGAAGAAGCCTTCCGACGAAAATCTTGTCCCGCTATTTCAAACATACGGTATCTAATACGAGTGCATGTAGAATGTTCCGGAATAGCCCAGCCCGGATTTATCAATCATTATTGTGCAGATTTTCGAAATTAGATTATGTTCTGCGCGTTTGAGCTTGGAGGTTAGGATGGAGTGTTATGTGGTTGTTTTGTACTTTTGTAAGGTCTTGTTTTGTGTGAGATTTGTTGGATAAAGCGATATCGGGTTTGTAGGATGTCGAGGGTGGTGGAGGGGGGCGGGTGGTATTGACTAGTAAACTTTGTGGCGGGGGTCTAGAATGATCGCTGGGGCGGGGTGGGTGTATTTTGTAGCGTATGGTTAATATATACTAGAGTGGAAAGTTGGGGAGGAAGTATTGGTTGTGTTGACGGTAGGTAGAGTAGTTTTGTAGGGGTTGATAGACTTGCGAGGTTGCTCTCTGATAGGTTGGACATCTCCTCATCTATCATTGGCTGTGAAAACATCGAGAGTAACACTGGAGTGATATTCTTCATCTTATATTGCGATACCAAATAAAAGTTTCGATTCTTTGATAATGAGAGTGACGGTACCTAACGTAGATGCGTTCATGAAAGGAAGAAGTCGGGAGTCTTAAGTCTCGGTAGCTATGACTGAGCTCAGGCAGCTCGTTGGGAAAACAAAGAACCGATGGTGACATGATAAGAATGTCCTGCTTGTACAATAATTTCTAGGCCTATCCATGCGCTCAAATCTGAACATCGTGATTCCAATATCCCCCTTGGTGAATTAAGACACCTATGTCAAGGCAAGCATAAAGGGCCTTGGATCGGTACATATCACTGTTAACACGAACAGGAATAAAACATGGTACTCCTCTTGAACTTCACAAACTGCACTATCGTCTATTTTATGTCAGCATTTAAAAATGGTTCCTTTGGGTCACGGTGTTAAAGAGGAAATGACCCAAGTTTTCTTTTGTCAGCGTGTTTCACACCTACCCTTATGTCAGCTATGAAGGAGTGATCCTTCGATTCAAGTTGGGTTGGGCGCAAGCCCGACTCCCACCTGGTGATATTGCGATAGAGGAAGGTTTTGTGAGGTTTTGAGAAAGAAAAAGGCTATGAGGGATGTTTGCTCCTGGAGGGAAGTGGAGGGAGGAGCGCCGAGTTGGCAACCAAGTGATCATCTGTGCTCCGGACCTGAAGCGGTTGAATTCATGGAAGTAATACTGCTATGCAGTACTGCTTTCCAAATAAAATTACGCCTGAATAGGGGAGTTGCATTACATCTTAGATAGTTGCATGAGCCCATTTGATGGTGGCTCCAGGGGCTACAGTAGATAGTTTGGACACTGGAGTGGAAGGGTAGATTCAAGATTGAAGTGAAATAAATCAACTCGACCCAGATACAAGTTAGGTAATAGCCTAGTGTAAGTAAAAAGAACACAATAGTGAGGGCACCATCTCTTAGCCTTTAGGGATGTCGCATGCCCGCGTGAAAATATATGCCCTAGAATAAGTAATGATAAAATTAAAAAAACCTCTTCTGAGAGAGTCATGATCTCTCCCTGTATCTTGGGACTTCTGGGGTAATAAATGGCTTCAAAATATATTGAGAGAAAATCAAAGCCCAATGGGACTCAGTACATCCCTTGGTTTTTTTCTTCCCACAGTCATTGGTACATCAATCATTGTAGCTCTTGTTCCTCAATGGCAAGACCAACAACGCCAGAGCGCAAGTTCAATGGAAAGCCATTTTGAGGAATATCGCAGATGAATCACAATAAGAAAATCCATTCATAGCACCACGCAGTGTTGTGAGACCAATGGCAAAATTCATCTTCCCGGAGCAAGTTCTGTTAACGATTCACACTCTCGCCTCTCCCACAGTCCCATTTTGTTCCTCCTAGGTCTCAACTCCCAGTAACATAAAAGGGTTATAATCTGTTTTCTCTTCCTTCCTTCCTTTCAACCATCAAACCCCCACAACCTCCTCCGCTAAACATCTATCTCCCGGATAAAGTGAAAAATATTTTCAACTCCACGTCCAAATCCGTTTAAAAACCAAAAACCATGAAAACCAATAACCCCAACACCACCGCCCCAAAGGACATCGCCGAAGCTCCTACCACCTCCCCGGAGGACACAGACAACGATTCGAACCAGGGAAGCAAACCCAGTCCCGAGCTCATGAACACCGTCCAAATCCTCATGGACAAGGTTGAAGAGGCGCCAAATCCCGGTTCAAACGCTGCCCCAACCGCCACTCCTCAAACCACCAAAGTCCCTCGTCAACGTGCGCCCCGTGCAGTACCAGCGGGCCCGCCGCGCAGAAGTGCACGCCACATCAAGGAGGTGCAAGAGTCTTCACAGGATGAGCCAACTATTATTTCCCCTAGGAAGCACAAGAAAGAACCTGGGAAGACCGCCGCCGGGACTAAGTCCCCGATTCTGAAGCCAAAGGCGGGAGCGCGGATTAGAAAGCAAAAGACAAAGAAGAAGAATATTGTCAGAGGATTGAAGGGAAAGATGGCGAAGAAGGCTTTGCTGGAGGAGGAGGAGGCGGAGAAGGAGAAGAAGGAGAATGCCAAAATGGCTGCTCGTATGACAGGCGGAGGGGGAAGAGCTTCGCGCAAAAGCGCCGCCCGCGCATTTCAGGGCGCGGCGATAAGATTGCCGAAGTGGTGGAAGAAGGGTTTGTGAAGCCTACTTACTACATAGGCTAAGTACCTGAATGCGAGCGAGATTATATCATGTATCATATCTTTGAGAAAAAAACTTGACACTAAAAAAAACTATGCTGTTCTCTATTTTGTACAAAAATCAAAAGAAAAATCAAAAATCAAGGACTTTATAGTGTTCCCATTGGTGACATGTCGCTTTCAGTGAATTTAGAGATTCTTTGTGACTTGGGGAGATCATTGTCAATACATTTGTTCTTCCCCGAATGGGTAGTGTTTGGCACGAGCAGGCTCTGCTCGTGATTTAACGTGAGCTGGGGCCTGCAATCATAGGCTCGAGGGAAAAAAGCTCGAGCTTGCTCGAGCCTGCATTTGTTAGTAGCCACAGGGTATCACTCACGAAAAACCGACTTGTGGCAAACACTAGGAATGGGTAGTGGGTCCAAAGGTGAACCTAGCAAGAGTGCAGTTCCATTTAAGCAAGACCCTGCACAAGACCGGAAGGGTTGGCATTTGTTCTTGTAAATGTTTTTGAAGGAATTGACTTTCTTCCCTGCTCGCGTTGCCCGTTTCTCGTTGCCACATAACTTGAGTTTGTCTAATTGGAAAAATCGAGTGATCACCTGTGTTTTCGGTACGGAAAGCTTTGTGCCAAATATAACCCTTCATCATTCCAAAAACCCTTTGACAATCCCTCAAGGTACAAGAAAAAAGATATAATTGTTCATAACATACAGAAGCTCTTTTGGAGAGTCGTTCTTCAGTTATTTGAATTGCGGTGAAGAGAAATCTATAGAGTCAGAAGCGCTTCGCCGGAATAATGATAAAAGCACAATCAACTGCCCAGCCCTCTTTTCGTGGAAAGAGAACCTGCGCATATAGCAAGCGACTCGTGGCTTGATGGTACCGGTATTAGTTTTACATATAATTCTAGCAATATATTCTGGTTATAGTCTCGTCCCGGAATTGGAGCTGGGTCTACATGTAAATTCATCCAGTTACTCGCTCCTGGGATTTACTCCCATGAGTCTTTGTTGTAATTTATGGCGCATAAATTGTACTCCTTTTTATTTTGGGTTTTTCTTTTAGCCTTCTATTTCTTGTCTCGCATGTGCACTATAACTTATTACATTGTATCACTTTGATATTAGGATGGACTATTTTCTTTCTTTCCTCATATCTTCTTTTCGATAGAATACCTTTTGAATAATTGGTGGTGTATCATACTTCTGACTTATTGTGGAATCTTCTCCACAGTGGATGGTTTTTGGTATAGTTCCGGTCAATGCCAACCACCACCAAATGCGTGCAAAAAACCACCACGCTCGCATCAACAACCACAACCCCACATGTTAAGATATTAATTAATGCTTCTGTAAATGTGTGGACAATTAGTTTGAGAATAGAATTACAGAAGGAATAAATAAAAAACAAAAGGATAAAGGGTGGAGGACAGTTTGAAAAAAGGGAAATTTGTATGAACGGCAGGTGAATTAACCGACATGTATTAGAAAATATATGCCAAGAACTCAAGAATGAGTGATATCTCATGAGTCTGGTGAAGTGAGACACATAATAAGCAAGAGAAGAGGACAGCAAGTGATATAGGGGCTTAGGCTATTGTGCTTCTAATTACCCATCCATGAACAAGTACTGCTTGCCAAAAGCTCATAATCCTACATTAATGTCAGCCAGCAATAAGCGCAAAGGACAGCTAATGATTGCATGAGAATTGAAACGAGTGTGCAGTATTAATTTGGACGAAGATAATATCCTACCAACTACTAGTAGAACTACTACACACCTAGCGATTAGTGATGGCTATTCAGACTCAATTTCTGAATTGGATGATGGGAGTGAGAGCGATGATACACTAGCTTTGAGTGAAGAAGAGGAGGATGATAGGACAGAGAAGAATACCGGAATGCAAATAAAGTGGAAGAGTGGAGCAGATAAGAATTTACGAGGAGCATATGGTGTGGGGTCTAAATCATCGAGGCGAAATCAGCAGGAAAACCTTAATGAATTTAGAAATGAAGCAATTAAGTCCTACAATATCGCAGCATTATGGAAAAGACAAAGAGATTTACACTTAGCCTAGCCTCCAACTAAGCTTGCTGATGTCCCCTGTGGAGGTGTCAAGAGTGAGGGAAAAAAAGAGAAGTTACGGAGTCAGCAGATCCCAGTACTAAAGAAATTAGCAACTTTACTTCGCAGAAAGTGTGACCAGATTGCGAGGTTTGGAGTTGGCGGGCTAAGGGGACATCTTTTAAGAAGATATGAGATGGTACATGCTTTTCTTCATGCTCAGCTGAAAAGGCCTAATGATACTTGGAAGAGTGTTGTGCTTGCTGTAGCACATACATTTGGGAGAGGAGAATATACAGTAAGATGGATTATCAGATGGGAGTGAGAGTGGATATCCAATTCAACTATTCCTGCCGCCGAGGGCCATAGAAAGGCTTCAAATAAGCGGTGGGTATTGGAGTCACTTTTTTGTAATGAGGGGTTACAACTATTAATACGTGACTATGTGTCGAGTGCTAAAGATGGTAAGAATCTCTAGTATCTATTAATATATACATAGTAGAAAAAAAGTAACACCTTAAGCTAATTATAATATACATGATTAGGAATTACTTCGCGGAAGTTAACAAAAGTGATACTTGACTATATTTCCAATCATCTACCAAACCACATTTCCGGTGAGACAAGCTCAGATCTCCCCTCTGATGAGTCAGTAAATACAGAAGCTGAGTCCTTAGGTACTATATTTCTATCTATCAGTTCCCAGTCTATAGCTAATACAGCCTGAGGATTTTCAGAACCAGCAGAAGCGATGTATCTCAATACTATTTTTTCAAGTACTGGCCTAGAAAATGATCACCCTAAAGGCTCACTTCAAAGGCAACGTGGTGTTGTAGCCAGGACTGTGAGACACTGGTTGAGGAAGTTAGGATTTGATTGGAGGGATATTAAGAAGGGGGTCTATACAGATGGGCACGAGAGAGATGATGTCCGGAAATATTGGGAAACATTTTTACTTCACTTGGAATCCTACTGGCTCCAAGTAGTTGAATTTCATGACGATGGAAGTATAATTGATAAAGCATATCCTATAGGGGTAGAAGTAAATGCCTTGGATCCTTCTAGAAGGCCTCTCATTCTGATCACACATGACGAATCTATATTTCAATCAAATGATGGCCGACACCAAGCATGGATTTATAAGGGACATCACTTTATTCGACCAAAAGGCAGAGGCCAAGGGATCATGGTCTCTGACTTTCTTCTTCCTTGGGCACGATTAAGTTCACAATCACTTTCAGTGGAGAAAAGGAAGGAGCTGGGAGTACCGGAATATGCTACCTTTTATTTTGAGTATGGGAAAGAGGCGGGCCATTGGGAAGGTAAAGATTTAGTCAAGCACCTAATAGAGATTGCAATTCCCATAGCAGAAGCTATATATCCTGGGTATCAGTTTCTATTTCTTTTTGATAATTCCTCTAACCATGGATTATTTGCAAGTGATGCCTTAAGGGCATCTAGCATGAATCTTACATCAGGAGGGGAGCAGGCATTCCTACGAGAGGGTTATTATACAGGAGGGGGTGGGATAAGATACATACAACCTATGTGGAATAACCCTAGGGGAGAAAGGGAAGGATTACAGTCATTGGTCAAGGAGGAGATAGGACTGGAAGGAAGAGAGTTGGAAGGAGGGGTGAAAATACAAAAAGGACTACAACAAGTCCTGGTAGAGTAAGGCCTATGGCCGGAAGGGGGGCTGCATCTCGAGTGCACAAAGAATTTGTGTGTCAGATGTTTGCCTATTAAAAACTGTTGCATTTGCAAAAGTGGTCATAAATGCACCAAGTGCAAAACAAAAAAAACTTGCTCAGGTCCATGCTCAAGGCGAAGAAAGTGTGATAAGTGTGAGTATCACCGTACATGTAAGAAGTGCACTACACAAGAAAGGTGTGCCCAGTGCTTGGAGTATGGGAGTTGTAGGAATTGCACTGCATGTGCCAATATGCCTGCCCGCTGCACATCTAAAGGTATAAACTTGAATTAAGTTACTCTTTCCTCAGCCTTTACTTTATTGATTATTGTCCAGTATGCTAATTTAAAACTTTATTTTCTAGAATGTTGTGCTCGACAGCTTATGAGTGACCAACCCGACTTCAAGGCTCAAGTTGGAATACTTATGGAAGTTATTCAAAACAGAAACCATCAGGTTCACTTCTTTCCCCCCTTCCACTGCGAGTTAAATTAGATCAAGTACTATTGGGGGGCTGCTAAATGTCATGCACGGGATCACTGTGAATATACTATTGATGCATTATGACAGACTCTTCCTGCCTCTCTTTCCTCTGTTCCGAATTCTACAATACACGCCTTTTATCACAAGTGCCTATGGTGTATCCAAGCTTATCATGATCAGGTTGATTTTGGTACATCCGAGTACGAACAATACCTCAAGGTATACAAATCTCACCGGCGTGTCTACTTTCTTACAAATGATATGTAGCTATTACTCTCATTTTATGTATATTTTCTTGACTTTTTTTTCTTTCTCTCATACCAAATGTTTGTTGGAAATGGATGCTGCTCGGTATGCTAACCATACCCCATTCATTCAGCCGTTCATTTATTTGTTTATTGGCCTATCCATTTGTTTGCTTTTCTGCTGTTTGTTATTTGTTTGCCATTTGTCTTTTCGCCATTTGCCTTTTTGCCATTCGCTCACTGCATCACAGGAGGAAAACGCGGGAGCCATATAGGTGGGGGAGGGAACTGTGGGAGCTGTTCCAGTATGGGAACAGTACGGGCATGGGAATGGTACGGGCGCAGGAACGGTATGGGTACGGGAACTGTACGGGTATGGGGATGGTATGGGTGTGGGAACAGTGTGGGCATGGAAATGCTATAGGCACAGGAACTGTATGGGCGCAGGAGTGAATGTGACTACACAGAGCTATGGGAGTATTTGTGAAGTTTGTCTTTCATTTGTTAGCATGGGAGTTCTGTGGAGGAAAGAGGAACTTATCGGAAGAGGGTGTGAAAGAGTGGGCAAACTGGATGTTTGTGGTGATCAGTGGAATGATGGGAGGATTTCCTTATCGTGATTTATATATACTCCTATCTTTACGGTTGTGTTAGTTAGTTGTGCTTTAGAGAGAGTGAGTGAGAGTATTGTTGAACAAGAGAGAGAACTTCCCCACTTTAGCCAGCGATCAGAGTTTTCACCAGCTAAGTGACTAATCGCCATCTTTGTTGTGTCATAGGCTATCATTCGTTGGTCTAAAGTCTTTGCCGTTTAAAAATGTTGATATTAGAATACTTCTTTTAATGGTTTTCATGTCTTATACTCTCAACATTTGTGCCAAAGACACGTCATCATAACCTATCATTCGGTGTCTTGGCAGCTTACTAACAATCTCAGCGAATTAACCTAGGTGTCGATTGGCAGTGTCCGGAACTGTACTGGACTAGCACTGGCTGCATCTGTGTAGAAAATCAACTGTGTTCCGCACTTAATATTGATACGGTGAAATAGCTGGGATCTAACATGGACTTGCAGTTGTCTATACCCATGGCACGCCCGAGAAACTCACTGCTTACCGTTCACGCAAACACCCTTTCCTTCCGCAGTCTACCAACCCCGACTACGTCTGAGTGCTTGGGAATGACGCTGTTAACGGAAGCTCATTTGCACCACCTCTCCAGACCGACCCCACGCAGAGTACAAGTGCTAGGGGAAATGTTTTCATACAAGACGGTGATTATTTTGCAATTAATAATCCCTGTTTTGTACGAAAACATTTCCCCTAGCACTTGTGCCGTACCGTAATGGTTAGTGTTTTGATGGGTCAGATGTTACAGACTGCGGATGATAACACTCATTTGTATTTCTGGTTTCATTTGCCGGTAGAGATACTCGTGCAGCGCCATATTCTCATTGGTTAAGGAGTTCGTCAACCTTAGTGTCGCTAGATCATCTATCTGGCACGGAAGGTTCAAATGTAAGCTAACCAAAAAATTTGTAATTTAGTTTGGAGACTGAAGCTGTTCCTACTGTGTTCAATACTCGAATAAAGTACTCTTACACTAGGTACTTGCACTGGTGAATATGCTCTAGTGGGGGTGTCACAAAGTGTCAGCATGAGGCTCTGCGATTTTTAGCTTAGCTCACACTGTTCGTGTGCCAATTCTAGATTGGTATAGTTCTTGGACAAAGGTCATCATTGGCGATGCTACCGATCGCACAACAATAACCATAACCTCGACCATGGTACCACCTCATACCACAACAAAAAAAAGGTCACTACAGGAAGAGAGTAGGAAGGAAAGAATGGCTGGAGTCTGTGCATTGGAGAGCAGTAGGGATGAGGGAGGTTGAGATGAGTTTTGCCGAGATATCATGCTGAGTAAAAATCCCTGCTTCCACTCTTGCTTTAGCCTACCAATGAGACCAGTCAACTGGCTCAGTTTTAGCCAACACCAGAACTGATCAAGTGCAAAAAATTACTCCCTGAACTAGATGTCATTTAGTTATTGCCTCTAGGTGCAACAGAGAAATGTCACTCTGGCAGCTTCACTGACATTTTGCTCCTCATGTCTCAGTCAGGACAATTAAGAGAAGGCTAGCAGAATATAGTATTCACAAGCATATAAAAGCTGAGAGACCAAGATTGAAACTTATTCTGGCAAGGAAGAGATATGAATAGTACCTTAGGTATAGGCATTGGACAATTGCACATTGGAGGAGGGTAGTCTGGAGTGATGAATATAGTGTGGAGAAATCTGCAGATCCAGCAGTTCAATGGGTCTTCAGAACATCAAAGGAAAAATGGCTTCCAGAGTGTGTGAAGGGAGTGAGGAAGTCTGGAGGTGTTAAGCAGATGGTATAGGCCTGTTTTGCTGATGGATTGAAGGGAACATGTAATGGGATGAGGATAGAAGATGGGGGGGGGTAGAGTAGATGTAAGGGTATATGTTAGGACTTTGGGCTTTTCTTTACTTGATTTTTGGGAGGAATTGGAGGAAAAGGGTATTAGGTCAATCTTTATGCAAGATAATGCTAGGGTACATACTGCTAGGATTACAATGGCATGGTTGGAGGAGAATAAGGTGGGAGTTTTGGAGGATTGGCCACCATATTCACTCGATCTCAATCCCATTGAACATGTTTGGGTACATCTCAAGAAGCTTTACCATGAACATTATGCTCACTTGGCTGAAGATACTAGATCAGCAGATAAGGTAAAGCTACTGATAGAGGAAGCCCTTATTCATTGTTGGGAGTTGATACCTGACTCTTTATTTGAAAGATTGGTAGAGGGTATTTCTAGGAGGACTAATGCAGTTATTAAGGCAAAAGGGTGGTATACTAAATATTAAATTGATATTTTGTATTTATACCTTTTATTCTATCTGTTCTATAAAAAATTCTGCAGCTCTAAGCACATCTATTGTTACATGGGGGGTTGATGTTGACAAGTGGTGAGCGGGCGAGCGTCGTTGTCAAGCACGGTAACGATCACTTTTGTCACCAAACTGTAGGTGAAATGATCGGATGATGCCGGTGACACAACGAGCCTCATCTCCCACATTTTTTTCGGGTGCGGCTCTTTCCAAGTCCATAAGCCCCCTGATACGGTACATACCACTGCCATAGTGAACGCTTCAGCATTTCTACATCCAACCTCGCACTCCAGAAAGATCATGGACCGTACAGCACATACACAACGGGTTACTTAATACCGATAACGTCAGCTACTGATAATCAAAACAACATCGTCGATATGAACAGAGCCATAACCGATGAGAATCCGGATTCCGGAAACCGTGGAGTGACTCTCACACCCGAGCTTCGGAAAAGCTATCAGTAGCTGCGCGTACGGATGGGTGCGATGTTGTGGGAATTGGCTTTTGGAAAAAAAAAAGGACGAGTTCGGGGGAATGGAGTACCCGAGTAGGGAGGGTGGAGCTGGTAGGGCTGTCCTGCTTTGTTACGGGAATTCGGGAGCAGGGGATGGCATATCTAAGGCAGGGAACCGGTGTCTCAGGAAGAAGTTGAAGCTATCGCTGACGATCCGCAATATTAGTTCTTTAGTGCTGGATACCCTGTGCGATGAACCTAGCGAAGGTGTTGCGGTCGCTGGGATGTATTGCGGCTCCCGTGACCAGCAGTAGCAGACAATTACGAATATGACGAGAGCCATCACCAAGCGACTAGTGGTTGAGTTATAGGCGAGACTCTGTGGCATGTACGGGCGGCCTTTTGAAAGGTGGAAATGGTGCTCGGCGGTCAAGGTTTGCGACTTCCGGATGTGGCGGGAATGCTGAAGCAGATTATTGTGTTGCTATCCTGCGTTTTCATCTACATCGATCCTTTGAACGAATGCCTACCTAAGAATCTGCCAGAGTTACTCAGGTTGCTGGAGGAAATCCTGCGGGGGTTACCATGGCGCGAGTATATCTCACTGGAGGACCTCATGTCGAGAGAGAAATCACAGAACATTTCACCTTAGTAACAATGATTCTGAACTGGGGATGCTAATCTTGATAAAGGAGACACTAACTATGGCCCGGAAGCGCTTTTTGCTCAGAATGGGTACGAAGGAGCAGTTAAAATGTTTTCGAACAGGAGGATGTCAATCCCGAGGCAATAGATAGTAACGACCAAATAGCATTTTTGTTAGCTGCCTTCTGTGGGCATAAAGCACTTCCGAAGCGACCCTCAGAGCGTAAACACTCCTTCCCATCCAAACGGACCTTTGTGAAATCCCAGAACGACCCTCAATCAAGCCGCCCAAGCCTACTTCAAATCCTCTCTAACCCTATCCCACCCGTTACGCTTTCATCGTCGAAGGCTGTCGTTCTTCCCCCCGATCCTCAATCGCCCCTTACAATAGTGATTGGTTACAGTATTATTATTGCTTGTTTAATTATGTTTTCTCTTTGCAATCAGTTTCTTCCCCATCTCATTCTCATAACATGGGCGGCAACTACTGCATGCGGGGTGGGTATAGATAAAGATTTTGTGGACCTAGATATAAACGCGAATTATAGTAGAGAGAGTGACTGTAAATCACAATCAGGAGTCTTGCGGTGATCTATGGCGCACACAAACTGTACTTTTCTTGTTTCTCTCTTTCTCTTTTTCTTTCTTCCTGCATTTTTTATCGTTTTTAGTATTTTACATGTATACTAACGCCATATTATACATAACTTATCCCGTTATCACAGAACATCCTTTTTTTCTCTTTTCTTTCATGTGAACTACCTTTTAGAAGGGGAATGTATCAGAGCTTCTGGGTTCTGCGGGGATCTGCTGGTGAGCTTGCGTTAAACATGAATATGGTTTTTGAGGTGCGGCAAACCTCCTTCATACCGAAAGCTTAATTACCCTTTGTGATTTACCCCATATCGCTTGGATTATGGGACGTGAAAGGTCATGGTTGCCATAGTGAAACTTTAACGGATAGTGGAGATCCGAGCGATTTATCATGTTTGCCAGATGCATCCTTCTCTGCAGGAAATAGGAAATACTTTTCGTTCTAAAGTAATATTACAGAGTATTCTAATATTCTCTGAGATACTTCGGGCCCATTTATGCTTATTCTCAGGTAACTATACAATACCAGCAGTTTCATTACTGGCCAGGTGCATACGAGATGAGTGAAGTATAGAATAACAGGTTCCCCACATTTATACGAAATACTCCAAAATCTTTGTCAATAGGTCTAGTTGTGTCAGTGCTGGAGCTAACGGACTATATTGGAACTTCGAGGAGAGAGGTAAGAAGTGCCCATCATGGTCATAAATGCTAAATATTGTTTTATTAAACACTTCAACACCAACGGAAAAGACAGGAGTAAGTTGGTTATTAAAAAGAGACACTCATAATAAAGGCATCATGATCTCCCGTGGATCACCACAACTATATCATCTCCTCCGTGAGATGGCATCATATATGGGAAAACATATTTGGAGAAACTTTTCATGACTTTAGAATAAAAGAAACATTCCATGATGCCTTTTCCAAGAATGACGGAATGTTGAAAATCATGGTCAATGAGTGAGCACCCTTGGAGACTACAGGAGTTTTGGCTTCATATTTTTCTAATTCTCCATGTTGGCTAGGTAGATGCCGCCGAGTCTGGCTTTGGACAGGATACAGCTGTGTTATTTACGGGGGGTTATCCTTGGGAGTTCCTTGGCCTGAGAAAACATCCGCATACCAGGCATTTCTCTTTTCCGACGATCTTGTGGTATGACGCTGACACATTCCAAACGAATTGTATAATATATGGTTTGAATGTAATTGGGATAAAGTAATTAGCTAGTGGATAGTCAAGCAATTGAGGATACTGTAGATAGTGATAAACCGTTAAGTTAAATTCTGTTTATAGATAATACGGAATGGCCCTTGGCCCCGAGGAGTTTCCGGGTTCATTTGACAATATTAATTTGTGAGCTGGGTCAAGTTACTGATTACCCAAGATCGTGAGCGCCCTTTTCTACATAACAACAATCGTAAAAGAGGAGGAGACATTGGAGTAAGTTTGTTGGGCCTTTGGAATTGCTATAATTGTGGAAGTGCCTAACTTAGCCAACAAATCCCGCATGTGAAGGGTATGCTCAGGGGAGTGGAAGGAGAAGAATTAAAAAAAATTAAAAAATGAAACAGAGTGTTCACTGGAGGAGCAGGAGATGCGAGAATGGAAGGAACCAGGAGTTCTTGAATTCCCAGAAGATGAGTATTAGTGTTGTGAATACATGTGATAAGGAATAGTCAAGACGAGGGAGTCGGGGTGTGGTCATCTCATGTCATGACCAACTCACTCGTAGTTGGGGCGGTTACTTAACTAGACTAACGTAGATCAAAGTTGGCCTTGAGGCAGCTTCTTGATGAGCCCCTCAGCCGAAGGATAACCTACCCGCGTGGTCGAGAGTTGAAGCTGGGCACTTTTGTATAGGAACTGCCACTTTAGATGCCCATCTTCAACTCGGCCGCGCAAATAGACCAGACCTAATTGTACAGGACCTCCAAACTACTCGTACAATTTCGGACCAAGTCTGCAGTGCGCCGAGAGAAGAGGTAACTTACAGGAAAGTTTGGAAAAGAAAAAGTACCATCATTTACTCAAAGCACACTAGCGTGCTGTGGTCTCTCTCACTAAAACTTGAGATTATGGGAGTGTCAGATGGGATACCCAAGTGACTAAAAATTAATCAGCAGCTTAAGAGAGGTAACTAATGCCTAAAGCTATAGGATTGAAGACCTTTGAGTGAATATCACAATGACTGAACTAAGCTGAGATGCTCGTATCTAAAACTGTTTTTATACTTCTAGGATAGGAGCAGTTCTTGAGATGCAATCACTGGATAAATACAATCTCGTACAAATGAATAGAAACATCCAGAGTGGAAACTAAAAGGATAACAAGGCTCGCCAAAACCCTCTCAATACGGTGCCTCCTCAGGATTATCAGGCCCAGAGAGCTGAATGGAAAGGGATAGGAAACAATTTTGACTGAGAGGGCTAGAAATCATGAGCCGAGAAGTGCTGATCGTAGCTATCGATCTGTCGAATGAGTGACCAGAATTTTAATCCCAAGATATGGCACCTGTAGACCAACTCTCACCGTAATTAATTCATGGGCTACACACAAGAGTGAATCTGTGGCGCAAACTTAAATTCTCGGCAAGGAAGAACAAGGATGAGACTGACAACAACTCAACAACGAAATGCAGTTCGAAGTTGAAGCTTGAAGGCGAGGTTGACAAATTATTATATGTAGAGGAAAAATTGGATGGGGCAAAAATTGATATTATTGGTGCAGGATGCGAGGGAGAGTTTAACGACGGGATGAGATGGTGTCTATTGGATACGGTAAAGTGCAGGGAACACAAGAGCGTGAGAGGTATATGCGTGCGCAGTGCAGGTGGACCAACTGGTTTCGAAATAAGCGCCTGGAAGCCCCTTTGAGGGGAAGTCGGCGGAACATATACCCTCTCACAACTCATCAGACTATTAACCACTCAGAAAGCAAATGTTTATCTTGAGCCAGTCGGTGTCAAGCAAGAGTTCGAGAAACTGTCGTCTAGTAGGGGTAATCGCGTCTCGAAAACCCCTGTTCCCTCGAGTTGTTCACCTCGCTGTATGATACATACATGCAGTAAATTGGTGCAGAAAACTCGAAAGTGCTGGAAAGCAAATGTTTGGCAACAACCTATCATAACTTTACACAGACTGATACCTCGAGTATCACAAAGCACTGCTACCGTACGGTATTGTACCTTACTCCGAAAACAGCATTGCTCCGCGGTAAATCCTACCATACTCGGGTGTGTCCATAAAAATTGGAAAACATAACCCTTGTCTCCATGGAGATTTCTATGGGATCAACAGACATATTTTTCCGTTTTTTTTACTGACATACCTGGGTACGATCGTACTTGTTCTCACGGAAGCCTCTGTGCCTCAGTGTTACACAAGTTGGGGGTATCGCGGCATGTATGAACTCGCAGAGACTGATGATAGGCGAGCTCATCAGCGGGAGAATGTTATGATAGATGATGCTCCGGTGTGCTTGAACAAGGCCAAGTCCATCGCTGTTTTGAAAATGACTGCAACTCATGCCAGTAGGGCAGTTATGCTCTTAGGAATTGCCGTTCGGATGGTTCGTGGTCCCGCCAATTTCTCCCCCACCACCTCTTTGTAGTTAGATGGCGGGGCACGGAGTAGAGCGGCGAACAGGACGGCCAAGTATGTGAGCAAAAGATGGACAAACTCTAAGCACTACTAGCTTATGCATATTCCGAGCGGCTCGTAAGGTATGTATGTTGGCGTTGCTGATTATGTTAGAGTCGATAATGATTCGGAATGAAGAGGTTTTGTAGAAAGGGTTCAAAATTGAATATCAAAGAGAGGTATGGATGGTGTGGCCCATGAAAAACTAATATACTATGTGCTCTTAAGCTAAAAAATACAGAATATTAACTGTCAATCGAAGTCCGTCCGTGATGATGGAGCGACTTTCCGGGCTAGCTGGTCTGTGAAGTACTTGTATAGAACAACCTTAATTTATTTTGAATAGGGAAGAATAACCAAGGAAAGTAAGAGACTAAGAGGAAGGGTGTTTGATGAGGCTATGATACATGCCAAAAGTACCGTAATAGGAAAGACAAATTAAGACGGTAAGGAGGAAACTCAAATCAATTCCTATTCCGAGGGCAAGTCGAGCATCGTAAACAGCGGTGGATCGCTTCCAGGGTAAAAACCAGGAAATTAGGGTCTGAGTAGAGGGAACAAAATATCTGTGTTCTAGAAGTAGCTTCGCCACTCCCTCGTGCCTCTTTGAGACAGCCCACAAGAGAGGCGTCCGGCCGGTCATGTCTGCTATGTCGGGATTGACTCCATCACTCTCCAAAAACATCTTTACGACCCCCTCATGTCTTCTTCGTGCTGCCCACGCGATTGCTGTACAACCCGTACAATCAGTAGCATTAATGTCCCATTTCTTTGAGTCCAGTAAAGCTGCAACTATCTCCCCGGCCCCCCAAAATGCTGCTGCGTGCAGCCCTGTAAACTCCGTATGTCCTCTCATCCTTTCAAAACCCAGCACCTCCACATGGCTATCCTTTTCATAACGCCATAGCACTATCTTAGCGGATATATGCTCATCAAATCCATTTTCCAACAGTCTCAGTGCAAGGGTTTTCACATTCTCCGTCATCTCCTTTCCTGCGTGCTTTCCCCAATGGCAAGAAGCATATTCCAGAAGCGGGATGGATAGCGGGTCCGAGCGAAGAGTTAGCGAAAGGTCCCGAATACATTGTGAATTGAGGTATGTCAGGCAAACCTCCGCAATTGAGGAGTGGGGGCTACCGAAGAGGGCCGGATCACGTGAGAGATACTCTTGAAGAGTAAAATGAATCAGTCGGACCGTAGACGAAGATGCCTCAACCGTCACTAGATCGAGAGTAGATCCAAGTATTGTCCGCAATGTAGGAACATTTTCAATGTCGAAATCGGTAGATCCAATCTCCACCCCCATCGCACGACAAAGCTCGTCGGTCCGCAATGGTCGCTCCGAATGCGACACCCACATCAGCACGTTCAGTCCGAGTATCGATTTACTTCCCTTCTGCTCCTTCATTCGGTTCAGAATGGCCGTATATGCATCACTAAGTCCGTTGCCCCGTGTGATCTCTTCCAGCTTCTTTCTTCTCTGACGAATTGTGACCTCTCCTAGGATGGCGCCGATATTTAGCGAAACAAGGAGGAATCTAAACCCAGGTTTGGTCAGCAAGAAATGGAGACAAAAGCAAGCTCTTCGGACGCACATGTCTGACACCTTTTCCGGGATAATTCTCATTATATCCGCTCGTAAATCATCACTCATTGCTTCTGGTTCAAGGTCCCTGTCTAACATCGCCTTCAGATAACTCCTGATGTCATCCGGGTTAGGATATATCCGTAGTATAACCGCTTTCGTAAAAAATCTCCGGATATCTTCTCCGACGTGTGGCCTTCCAGTAAGGAATATTCTTGTCGTGGGTGACTCCCGAACGATATCTCTTAGAGACTCAAGGAGTTCTGGCAGGTACCTTGGCAAGCATTCGTCAAGGGCATCTATGCAGATGAAAGTTTGTGGTAGTGATGAGATAGCGGACTTCAGCATTCCCACCATATCGGGAAGTCGCAGATCTCGACTATCAACCTCCGTTTTCCCTTTTCGATATGCCTCACGTATATCCTCCGGAATACCACTTCTCCCCAGTAGCTGCTTCAGTATTGCTCCCATCATGTTCGTGATTGTCTGCTCTTGTTGAGCAAAGAAGTCGCAGTAAAAACCCACGACGGCGATATCCTCCATCCATCCCTGATCGCACAGGCTGTCGATAATTAGGGAACTAGTATTCCAGGTAGTTAGTTAGATACGCTTCTGTAAATGGCTCTCTCTCCACATACCTCAAATAGGTTTTCCCCACTCCGGGATTCCCGAAACAAAACAAGACAGCCTCATCGCTTCCCCCATTGCCTCTCAGAGTCCTCCACTCCTGAAACTCCTTTTTTTCTAAAAGCCAATCCCCAACACCATTAAATCGGTCGGTGCACACGCCTTGATGCCTGTTTTGTGGCTCCAGTGGGGAGATCCACCGCATAATCTGCGCATCCTCGTCCGACATTGTGAATGTATGGTTGAATGTATTGTTGAAATTAACGGTACGGTTGAGGTCCCCCATGGTGAATGATTGCATATATCCAGTCCGCCATAATTTTCTATCAAAAGGGAGAGGTTGTTGAATGTCAGAATGGTACATTGACAGCTATGAGATATGAGAGCAGTAGGAAGTTTATGGAATTTCCACGAGTATAGCTGAACTGAAGAGGGGAGGGGGAAGGGGGTGAGGGGATTGTCAGGCCGCTCTTTGTGTCACAATCACCGTCCAATTACTATTTCCGTACCAAGCAAATGCCACCTGGACAGGAACTTATTATTGGTGATACAGATAGGGTCGGCGCGTACTATTTGCCAATTTTTTTTCTTTGAGAATTTAAATACTGGAACTCGTGCACTTATCCTACTAGGTAAAGGGAAGGGTCTTGATGTAATTGTGGCCGAGTGGGCTACTGTAGTTGGCACCCGGGCCCTGCCCAGGACTCGCATGGTTCTCGGCTGGGTTACGGAGCAGTACCGTAAAAACTCTTGCGATTCGCCATCTCCGCAAGGCCTCCGATCTCCGGATTCAGAGACGGATGCTCCCGAGAAGGATTAGTACTTTCCTCCCACAGTATAGCATGAGTCATTTAGACGTGTTGGATCTCATTAACTGGTTTTTGTAATTCTGTTAACTTGCCAAACTAAACCTATTTTGGGCAAATGCTGCGATCCGAGGCCTGGCGAAGATGGCGAATCGCAAGAGTTTTTACGGTACTCGAATACCGTACAAGTAGAGACACAGGGTGGTGGATAGGCTTAATTAGTGGGTGTAATAATATATATACCATATACCGTAAAATTTCGAAAATAACGAACACGCCCGGGCCGGGGAGGAAGTTTGCATGATTGGTTCTTGGCTTATGCAGGCCGGTTCACAATATAAAAGCGAAGATTTTATAAAGACTTGAATAATAGAGATTAAGGAAACTCAATTGTGCCATTCTTCAAGGGGCCCAGGCATGAGGATGATCGCTTATTGTGTCCTGGTTTGTGACAAACCGAGCAAGTCATTATCCGCCTTTCTCACAGCTTGCTGCTCTCACTGCCCTCAACGGCTTTCTTCTTCTTTGCTCTGCCAACCTGAAGTAATGTTCCTCCCAACTCAATAAATGAAACACCAGTATGCTCATCTTCATCAACAGGAATAATAATTTCTTCTATTTCCAACTTCCCCATACCTGGTAGGTCATGCTTCCAATCCTTAACCACCAATTCGCTTGCAGTGAGGCCTTTGACAGATATTTCACTATCTCAGGAGCCATCGATTGGAAGGGCCATGCCGATACTATTTAGAACATGTAAGAATTATTAAGATAAATAAGAAGGAATACACACCTGCAAAAGGTTTTTTTGATAATGTTTTGTAATTTTATTGCCTGAAATTTCTCCCAAGCACTCGCTACTGCTCGAGTAAGAAGAATGCGATGTAATACAATTGCTGAGATAATGCCTGATGCCTTTAAGGTTTGATCACTATCAATAGTACCATCAAGTAAATGAAGTACTCCTTCACCTTTAATTTCAATCAGAGAAAATAGTTCATTGTCCATTGCTTCTTTTAGTAAATCTTTGAAGGATCGATTGACTGAAACATCAAGAACTTGAATTAGGCTGGTGCACCCTGCTGGAATTAGAGCAGGGACTATGTTACCATCCCAGAGTGCTTGTAAAACCACAGGTATTCGATGAAACCTAGCAGCATCTAATGCAATAAGGCCAGGTGCATTTGGACAAGGGGTTCCACAAGGAAGGCCTGTAGTCTCTGAGATTGGACCTGGAGTATAAATATTTTTGCAGTGAATAGCTGGAAGAAGTTGTTCTCGAATCCACTCCAGAGTGGTAGTCCCATTTGCATAGGCTTCATCATTGAACTTAACTGTCACACATGAATCATACTGTTGTAATTCACACTCTGGCAGGCATCACTTTCCATGGTAGATAATTAGTGGCTTTAACATTGATCCATCTGCAAGTACAGTAAGCTGAATGGTAGCTTGTCTTTTATCCCATCCACTCTTTTCAGCTTTGGCTCATACTCTCTTCAATCCCTTTAAGGTATAGGTCCTACCAGAAAGGTATTCAAATGGAGCTGGAGTTTGATCCATATTTGCAATCTGAGCAAGAGGAAAGCACCCAAGAACTATTTGCTCAGGTGATGCATAGGCTAAGTCCCCATCATGTGGCTGCATGTTTCGTTGATTGAAGTGAATAAAATTAATTATTGGTGATAAATAGTCTTGTGGTATTTTTTGAGCCTGATTTGTTGTAAACCATATCGTAATATAGTGTCTTTCAAGAAATCGAGTAAACCAGCCATATGAAAATGGGAAATCAACACCATCTGCAGGGTAGCATTCATGATATAGGTTCTTACTATTATATTGAAACCATCCTCTCCGGACTATTTGCCCTGCCTCTCTCTGAACTAAAAAGCTCTGATATAATCTTTCCTCTATCTCTAACCACTTCCCCTTCCTAGCTCTTATATTGCCTTTTATTTTCCTATCCCCTTGTTCCCTGCAGTATCTTTTCCTCCTCTCAGTGCCAGCTCGATATGCATGATGGTGGAATTCCGCCAAAATATGCTGATACCTCTGGGAGAGTAGGAGTCCAGAGTGCTAGTGGTACATTATTTGGACTACCTACTTCTGCTGCTTGACTCTCTTGCCATTCCTGGAGAATGCATGCTGAAGCCCAATATGACAAGACCTCTAACTTTTTGGTCTTTGTAAAGAAGTGCTGAGCTTTTGTTTTGACAGCTTTTGAATGGTATACCCGTGTTTTGGTGGCAACTGGCTGGGATCTGGGTCCTGGGCAGCAATGCTGCTTCCTGTTTGTGTTTTGTAGTATTGACAAAGGTATTGAAATAATCACTAATTATCATATTTCAAAAGGTATGGTTTCTCTCTTCAAATGTTCTTTACTCTCAAGTTAACTCTTCTCAAATACCAGATTTCACTTGTGTCTTTGTGCCTTGTGCAACGTGGTTGCCCATGAGTCGTTCAGCTCTACCACTTAGATTCTCTTCCTTTCATGCACCTCCAGCCCGGGCGTGTTCGTTATTTTCGAAATTTTACGGTAGTTCCCTGCACTGTGATCTGGGTTCTCGGAGGCTCCAGTACAAGTCTTTGCACAGTCGTGTTTATCATACCTGGCAGGGAGCTGATTGGACAGCGAATGTGTCACAAGTATTTTCACATCGCGCCCCCCGCTTTTGCCCACTCCCCAAACTCTGCGCCCAAGAGGCGCTCCCCCGCACCCTTATATCCGGGCAGATTTATCGTTGTACTCTTTCCTCATTCAACCAACAATTTGGATAAATGATGATGAATCCAGCTAAATTCGCAGACTCTGTTAACTTTGGCGACGGAAATACTAACAGTGGTAATATAAATAATAGTTTTAACAAAAATAAAGTCACCGTTACAGCGCAAAATGAGAGAGAGGAACTGATGGAGTGGCTTTCGCCGCTGAAGCCTCTAAGAAGACATCAGGATGTGCGTGACAAAAGAATCAAGGGTGTGGGGGATTGGATTCTGAAAACAAATCAGTTTAAGAACTGGAGGAGCAGTGAGATTGGAGCTGATGAAGCTGTCTTTTTCTGCTACGGGGATCCGGGAGTAGGAAAGACGTATATAAAGTAAGTAACGGGTATAGCTAGAAGAAGAAGAAATGGGTATTGCTAACTACAATTATAATCAGTTCCCTGGTGATGGATACATTGTTCCAGCAAGCAAAAAGCGAAGGAAATATCGCAGTCGCGGGAGTGTACTGCGACTTTCATGAACAGCACGAACAGACAGCCACCAACATTATGGGAGCAATCCTAAAACAGTTAGTGGTCAAAGACAAGGAAATTCTGGAATCGGTACGGGAGGCCTTCCAAAAGGCAAAAGATATGTCTGGTGGTAAAGGTCCGTGCCTTCCGGATCTTGTGGAAATGCTGAAGAGCGCAACTGCCTTGCTGCCTCAAGTTTTCATTTGCATAGATGCCCTGGATGAATGCCTTGCCGAGCATTTACCAAAGCTACTCGGGTCTCTGAAAGAGATTGTTCAGAAGTTACCAAGCATACGCGTGTTCCTCACTGGAAGGAGATCTATTGAGAATCAAAATACAAGACTTTTCACCAAGGCGGTTACGATATCTATCACGCCAAAGCCAAACGACGTTCAGACATACTTGGAGAAAAAGTTGGAGAGGGACATTTTCCCTTATGAGATGAGCGGAGATTTATTGGGAGATATCAAAACCTTTATCTGGGAAAATATGTCTGAATCGTGCGTTGGGACATCAACCCCTACAATACATGCAAAACCATATGTTTACTAACGACTGCGGGCAGATTGCTCCTTATTTCGCTAAGCATTGATACCATCCTGGCAGAGATAGTCATATCGGAGAGAAGAAAAAGGTTGAACGAGATGAAAAACGGGCACGGTTTGGAGAATGTCTATGCGATAAATATTGAAAGAATGAAGTCGCAGGGAGGTAAAGGGGAAATACTGGCAATGAAAGCCCTTATGTGGGTAGCATATTCAGAGCGGCCATTACTCGTCGAGGAGCTCACCCATGCCTTGGGAGTGAAGGTTGGATCTGTAGATATGGATTATGAAAGCGTTCCTAAGATAGAGACACTTCAACAGTTTACACTTGGGCTCATCACTGTTGAGCAATCCTCGTCCACCGTCAGGCTTGTCCACTCCACTCTGCATGGCTATCTCTCTCACCATTCAGCCTTGTTCAAAAGACCCCACACAATGATTGCAGAGATATGTTTGACGTACCTCAATTTTGAGCGTTTCTCGAAAGTTCCTCCATCTCCTCATTCGGCCGGATCAACAACCCCTCTTGTGTACTATGCTTCCTGCTACTGGGAAAGGCATGCAAGAGAGGACACGGCGCGCGTGAAACCGCTAGTGCTTCGCCTTCTAGATGGATTCAACCAGCACATATCCTCTAAGATACTCTTAAGACATTTGAATCACGCTGGTGACGGGTGGCAGCGATCTTTCGATAGTGATGATCAGTTTGCGGGATTTACATCGCTCCACTGGACCGTATCCCTTGGGATGTTGGAAATAACTGTTGCTTTACTGGAGGATAAGAGAGGGGCTTTGGATGTTCCTGACACCACGGGAAAGACGCCAATCGCATGGGCAGCTAGAAGAGGGCACATTGATATCCTGAAGTTGTTATTGGAACAAGAAAATACCAATCCCAGCACTGCAGATAACGATGGCCGGACCCCCCTCTCGTTGGCTGCTGAGCATGGGCATGAGGAACTAATCAAGGTCCTCTTGAAGCGGAAGGAGGTTAATCCAGATGAGCCGGACAACAATGGCCGAACCCCGATCTTGTGGGCCGTCTCAAATGGTCATGAGGAGGTGGTGAAAGTAATCCTGAAGCACAAGGATGATATTTTTAGACTCAAAACCGACAATAAAATGCCAGTGCTCCCCCTCTATAAGTGGATCCGTTTACCTTCGTCTCCACTGCCGGAGCCTAACACCCCTCCCCCCGACACTCCGTTGATTCTCCAGATCCTATTTGATTGGTTGATAATTTCGGTTGCACTTTGTCTTTTAGCCTTTCTCAGTTGGATCATTCCTTCCTCGTCAACAATTTTACTATCGCTTCATCGATGGCCGCCGCACGAGGGATAGGTGTGAGTGAATCTTGATGAATCTGGATTTATATGCACCTGGGGGAGTGGGTTGTTGTTGGAAGCCGCACGACAACGATGGAGTCCTCGGGTATCTGGAGGGTGATGGTAAAATATGCTCGGGCATGACTACCATACGGATGGAAAGATATTGGGGATGGGAGCATTTACTTTTTCTCTCTCTTTGTTTTATTTTTTATTTCATTTCTTTTGTGGGGGGAATTTCGGACAGTATTCTTCATTCCTATTTTCCTTTTGTTTGTCTCAGAATACCGGTATTACAGAGAAGCAGGGACTCTTGTAACAAACAGGAGATAGAGTTTTGGATTTCATAAATTTTCACATCTTCACTTATGTATTTTCCTATCATGTTTCCTGGTTTACTGTCGCGGGTACAAAGTTACAAGCAGCAGCGATTATTATTGTTGTCTCTTTTTCGATTGCATCATTTGGTTCCATTCATTTTTATTTGTTCATTGTGTAACTTGTGGTTTTGACAATATAATATCAGGACGAGTGACAGAGATTACAGACGGGAGTTTTCTTTTTTTACTGATTAGGAGGAGGATGATAATTTGTAGTTTATTGCTTCGCTTTTCCTTTTTCTCCCTTCCTTCCTGTTTTTTTCCTCTATTCATATTTGTATCAGATCACCATATTACCCCACCCTGTTGCTAGAGAGCCTCTTTTACGAAAAAATTTTTCTTGCTATCTTTTTATTCTTCCATTAAGCGAAGCCCAATCATATCGTTTTGGTTAGGTCTACGAATAGGATCAAAAAAGGGGGGTAAATGCACTCTCCATGATGTCCAGGTTTTGTCAGCATCATGGAATCTCACTCAGAAATAAACTTTCGAGGAACACTGACACTAAATGGCTGCTACACATTTTCCTCGCCCATTCACGATTTTCAAAGGTGATTCTCGTATCTAAATCATATTATATGATCCCCATCGCCTGTGTAGCAGCTCTCTTGCTACTGTATCCTCTCGTTTATGGGTTTTTTCACTTCCCGTATTTCTTCATACATCGCATTCAGGAATGCACGTCTATGGCTGATAGAAATATAACAAACAAGTACGAATAACTACCATATATCGCAGTTAAGTTATGCCTCTTCCCCGGAAAGTCTGAGAAGGATTGACCGCCCGTGCACCTCCTATTCAAGTGCCTAGGATCCCGAAACCACTCACACGGCCCATTCCTACGCGGAAAAAAATATGCCCGAGTACCTTGGAATGAGGGCACCATATTGACATGGAATACCCCCCACGGCAAAACCCGCCACCCCGCGGGGGCAACAAAAGGCAATAAATGAATCTTGGGCAATAGATCTGAGCAACAACAGGAGTAGGAAAAGTGATGTTCGGAGGCCACTCCCCGCCGTTCTTAATGTTAGGGTTAGGGTTGATGTCAGCTGAGTCTATAGATTATAAGAACTGTCTACCATAGCCTCGCACGGTTACCGTGCCCGAGGGGGCTTAGTACCCATGCTTCATTATACGGTATCACCTTGTTGTCTAGATACGAGTATAATGGGGTATATTATAAAAGAAGAATTCCAGGCGTCAGCTTTTGCGAACGTAATGGTGGTAGAGCAACTTGAAAACTGAATTAAAATGGGAAAAAGATGAAAAAAAACGTGAAGTATTGTATTGCGCGCATAGTTAAATGGAGTGTGCTGACTGGTGATAGCGGGTGTATTGGAGCTGGGATCATGGGAGAGCTGTGGTGAGGATATTATTGGCAAGGTGAAAAGAAAACCAATCGCATAAAAACTTGAGAATGGGTCAATTTATTCTATTCTAAGTAGCCCCGGGAGCTAGGTACTATCGGACGAATTTAATATCACATCGAAGGGTAGCGGTCTTATGGTGCTATGGAGAGCACTGAAAGGTGTATAGTAACCTACTGTATGAGAAGCGTGTGGGGAGACAAGCCAAGGGCGGCGATGTGGAGTTTTTTTTTTTTGATCAAGTCCAAGAACGCGGCCACACACACTACCCATTGAGCGCAGATTGCAGTTTGAGTACGGTCCTGTACACGATCATACCCACGAGGATAGCTGATAGAAAGATAATTGAGACTAATTGGAAAGGTAAGGGGGTTATGTCACCCTGTAGTGATACAGTTTTACCCTCGTTTACTGAAAGAATTCGAGATGACTTACTAACAGTCCCAGTATAGATTTAATAGCTAGCAAGGCCTCGAGCCTCAAGGTGATGTGGAGAAATCCTGCAGCAATCACGATGGCAGGGGATATCAATCCCCGAAGGTCCATTCGACTATCACTTGTATGGATATAGGAATCTCGCGTATATGCCTCTATTCCTGAACTTACACTCCCGGCTTCTTTGAGCATAAAATTGTCACCTTTATCCAATCGGGCGCTCAAATACGGGAATGGTCTAGAACCGACATCTTCATACAATATCACTCGACTGATCAATGGATGATGCTCGAAGGTGTCTCAGAGCGGTAGTTTGAGGCCATATAGAAATTCCTGGAGTTCCCTACACTTTTGTGGTCCCGCCAGTGGGCTTAGTATTTCAGCATAATCTATTTGGGATATAATCTTTTCCACCAAGCCCACGTAATGCGAAACATTTTTCACAAAGTGGTGAAAAGCGGTAAACGTTTTTTTTTCCCAAAACCTGCCGAGTTTTATCGTAATAGTATGGGCGAGGGTGACTGGGTGTTCAGAAGGCTTAGTGCCAATTGCTGTCTTTGCTTTATGCTAAAAGTGGCTAAACTTACATAGATATAGTACTCGCAATTGAATGACGTTTGTTAACACGACCACTATTGCAGGACACTATCTAGGCAAAAAAAAGGGGAAAAGCTGAATTCTGGCGGTATGAAATAGCAGTCGTGTTCACAAACGACATTGGGTTACGAGTACTTGAGTATATTTTGTAATCCATGCCAAATATGGCAATGATAATGCAGTTTAGACTTGCCATGAGTACTGTGGGACTCCTGGATGGACTCGCGGTCGATTGCGTGGTGACCTTAGTTCATTACGTTGCTTTTATGATACTAGATGTTAGTTGTTTGATGAGAGGGAAAGGGGGTATTTAAGAGCAGAGAAATGTCGTAAAGGAAGCTGGAGACAAGCAGACGACAATCACCCTCTTCTTCCTCTACTTTCTCTTTACGAGAAACATAACAAAATTACAACGGTGGTCAAATGAATTTCTCTCTCCTCTTTCTTCATTAGAATTTCCTTTATTGAGCATAGAACTTGGTGAGGAAAAGATCGCTTCGCCTGAGACCTTCAATCCCTTCCGGGACCGTACCATCTTCACCTACATTTCTGTCTCACATGTTTGTCCACAAACCTTGGTGACTTTGCCACTCTTATTACCCGATCACAACGAGGCTCTTGAGGATAAGATTAGGTGGTGTTTCGGACTTGCCATTACAGTCGCACCTCGCTATCCCGGATGGCCAAATTTCATGGATTCCATCCGGGACAACGGGGTATCCGGAACAGCGAAAAGAGGGTTTTATTTCAAGAAAATAAAAAAAATGAAAGAAAGGTTTATTCCCATTCTCTTATGAAGCTTTATCTCAACAAATATTCATATGCAGTATTGACGCCTCTTGTCGCCCATCCAGTAGGCACACAGGTAGCATGTTCTTCATCCTCCTGTTCATCACTATTTGTCCCAATATATTGCACCTCCATCTATCTCCCTTCCTATTCATTAGAATACTCTCTCCCCTCAAGTAGGGTTTCTCTTTTTCTCATTCTACATTTCTGGCCCCGCCTTCTTGCCTCTTTTGGTATAGCTTCTCTGAGATTCACCGCAGCATCCGGTTCAGCAGGCCAACTTTCTATAGGGGACCAAGGGAGGGTTTTTAAAAATATCATACGAATCCGAAACGTCCCCCTTTCCGTTTCAACGAGTGAGATTCCATGACGATTCAGAGGAGCCAGGGATTCTTTACGGTTCAGCGAGGTATCCGGTTCAGCGCGATCCGGGATAGCGAGGTGCGACTGTACCCATCATCGAACGCCTCCCCAGGGAAACCCTCTCCCACAGTACCGTCACCTCTTAACATCAGGGACAGGTCCGGTATGATTTATAAAGTGACCACCTGTCCAAGTCCTGAACTCCAATCCGCTGGCACCGCTTCCATAGATATTCCCCCGACCACCACGTACCTGTGATACCACAATAACTCGAGGATAGTTATTCTACTGTGCCAGGTTTATTGTTGCGTATCAAGATGCCTTCACGCAAGGATCTGTTGTTGAGATTGGAGCAGCTAGAAAGCACCTACGAGGGGCACAAGAAAGCCAATGAGGAGCAGAAGAAAGCCACTGAGGAGAACAGGGAAATTATCGAGGAGCAAAAAGAAAAAGGGCTGAAACGGACTAATAAAGAACTCCAAGACCTTCGGGGCAACTTTAGGGTGATGGACACAACTGTGGTTCCTATTGTAGCCGCAGTTGTACTAAAGTCATTCTACAAAAAGGGGCTGCGGTTGGTTCAGATGAGGAACCATGTCCCTGGCACCCGTGCAGACATCATTTGTAGGGATCAAGACAGGTTCAATGAGTTTGGCCTTGCAATAAGCGAGAGATGCTTGATTTTGTAGACGTGGTAAGTTCTGGTTTCCTTTACCTGCGCGGCCAAGCCTGAGCTGAAGTCGGACACCTAAGGTGGCAATACCTATACAGAGTATCTAACTTCAACTGGACCATGTGAGTAAGTGATGCTAACATTGTCAATTAGTGGCCTGGTCTGATGGTAGCAAGAAACACCACCACACTGGAGGTGACTGGCGATGATGTTATATTGGTCCTTAGTTACTGTCGGGGCAATCTCCACTGTGTACCGTATTAACTCAGTAAATCCACTATCGCTCATCGGCCTCGGATCTCCCCGATCAGAGACAAAACACCCCGAGAAGGAATAGTGTTTTCAAGACGGTGTATAGCTTGGGGAGGCTGAGCTTGCTAGATCTCACTAACTGGTGTTCGTTATTTCGCCAACCTACTCCGCTAAGCTTTTTGTGGTTTAGCAATGATTTCCGTTGAGATCTCCGATAGTGGATTTACTGAGTTTTTACGGTACTCGAAAGGGTATTCCGGTATCTCTGGGGAATATCCGCAAGCAACTGGCACAATGCTAGTGAAGCACAGCGGGCATTGGTCTTTCAGAATGTATGTCTTATTCCTTGCTCTCATATGTCTTGATAGAATGACTAATGGAAATGAAATAGGCTCTGATCATGAACTCGACTACCTTGGCTAGTAGCCTTCCTCCTCCAATCTCCCTGTCTCCTCCTATTCTGTCCTCTCTCTGGTATCATCACCCTTGTTGGCAGTATTGTTGAAATTAAAATGGTCAAGAGCATCTATTTTCTCTACCTGCCATCTCTTGGCTTTCCTGAATTTCCTGCTGGACCATGTTGTGGCTGAGTGGGATAGTCTCGATGTCCTATTTATCTCACCGTTGGGAAAGCAGGACTTCGACCGGTGATAAGAGTTATTTAAAATGTTTGGGTTTTTTTTCCTGAGATATTAGAGGTTAGTGAGTAGTGATACGGCACATGTAAGTTGTCAGTGTGTAACATTATTTTTTGTATTATCAGAGTTATTCAATTGAATTTATACAACCAATCGGGAGGCTAGGAACCAAAACACCTGATCAGAAGAAAGAATTATCGGAAGACAATGGGATAGTTGGGTTTGGAGGATTTCAACATAAATAGTTGGGAAATCAGGATAGATTGGAAGGAGAGCGGCGGAGAGAAGAGATTCGTTTTTTTCTTTTGGTACTTGTTATAGATTTTCTACATGAGATTGGTTGAATTGATTACGATTTTGTTTTCCCTTCACATTGAGAGAGCATCTACTGTGTGTGTCTTGTTTGTTTGTTGTTCCTATGATTTTTGATAGGCTTGACTATTCTTTCCTTTCTTCCTTTTCCTGTTTTTCAATACGGTAAACTTGAAGTGCAGAGAACACCAGGGCGTGAGAGGTTATGCATGCACGGTGCAGGGGGATCAACTTGCTTCGAAATAAGCGCCCGGAGGCCCCTTTGAGCTAATGTTTGTCTTGAGACGGTCGGTGTTAGGCAAGGGTTCGAGAAACTGTAGTCTGGTACATAGAGTAAACAAGGCTTTACCCTACCTAAATCACGTTACACGCACCTAAGTTTCCACTAACCAGAGCCATTTTCAGTAGACTTTTGCGCACACTTTGAACACTTCATCCTTGCAAGCCGTGATTTTGGAGGTTTCTGCAAACTTTTCCTTACATTTTACTTGCCTTATTTCTTGATGGCAAAGTGAATTTGCAAGTCCCAGTGTTATCACAAGGTGGGGAGGTGTGCCAAGGATTTTGTCCGGTCTTTTGTGATCCGCCAATGAAATTGAGTTAATGGGTTTTAGGATAATGTAGTTCGCTGAATGCAGAGCAACATGCATACTAGGATTGAGGGTTTCTGAGCATTCGATCTACGCGATGTTTGGCAAACAGTTTGCGAGAGGCCGCGAGGCCCCTAAAATGATTTGTTGGACCCGTCCTTTCTGTTTTTTCCTTTTTGTTGCTTTCCCCTCAGTTCCGTAGACAATGCATGCAAAGGGAGGAAGGGAGAGAGTTGTATAAAGCCAGTTAAGCCCATTCCGATATATCTTGCACCTACCACGATATGCCATAGCGGTTACCATCTAGTCATCTCATACTTAGCTGGACACTAAGGTACACAAGAACAAGAACTAAAAAATACTACAATCCATAGGCTGAACCGCTATATCCAAAAGATTTATTGAGATAATAATACTGTACTCTCCATTTATTGACTTGCAGAATGAGTGACTGAGTGGCAAGCATTCTTGTCTCGAAAACCCCTGTCTCCCCTAAGTTGTTTACCTTGCTCTATGATAAAGTTCAGCACATGCAGTAAATTTGTGCAATAGGCCCCAAAGTGTTAGAATGCGACTGTTTAGCAACCTACCATCTCTCTTTACACAGACTGATACATAGAGTATTACACAGAACTGGCACCCTACTGTACCTTGCTCCGAAAACAGCATTGCTCTGCGGTTAAGCCTACCGTGCTTAGTATTACACAAGTTTGAAGCATCGCGGCATAAGTGGACTCGCAGAGTCTCATGATATGTGAGCTCATCAGCGTGACATTGTTATGATAGATGATGCTTGATATGTTTGAACAAGGCCAAGTCCATTGCTGTTTTGAAAATGACTGGGGAAAGAACAACCTGTAACTCATGCCAGTATCATAGTTACGCCTTCCAGAATTGCCCTTCGGATGATTCGTAGTCCCGCTATTTTTCTCCCCTCTTTGTAGTTAGACAACGGGACACAGAGTACAGCAGTGAACATGATGGCCAAGAGTGTGAGCAAAAGGTGGGCACACACTGAGCATCTACTAGCTGATGCATGTTCCGAGTGGATTGTAAGATATATATGTTAGTGTTGCTGGTAATGTCAGAGTCGATAATGATTTGAAATCAAGAGGTTTTGTAAAAAGCGTTTAAAAGTGAATATGAAAGAGAGGTATGGACAGTGTGGTTCATGAAGAACTAAAATATTATGTGCTCTAAAGGTACAAATTACAGATTATTAACAAATAATCGAAGCCCGTCCGTGAGGATGGAGCGGCTTTCCAGGCTAGCTGGATTGTGAAGTACTGTACTTTTAAAGTACTCGTAATGTAAAAACGTTTTTAAAAAAGGACTGTTATTGAATACCACCAAAAATCGACTCAGAGCCTCAGAATTTTGGTGGTATGAAATAGCAGTCCTTTTTAAAACCGCTTCGACATTACTAGTATAGAATATGCATAATTTGTTTTGAGTAGGGAAGGATAACCAAAGAAAATGAGATACTAAGGGGAAGGGTGTTTGATGAGGTAATGATACATCCCAAAAGTGCCGTAATAGGAAAGGCAAATTAAAACGGTAAGGAGGAAACTCAAATCAATTCCTATCCCGAGGCCAAGTCGAGCACTGTAGGCTGCGGTGGATCGATTCCAGGGTAAAAACCAGGATACCGGGTCCGAGTGGATGGAACAAAATATCTGCGCTCTAGAAGTAGCTTCACAACTCCCACATGCCCCTTTGAAGCAGCCAACAAGAGAGGCCTCCGGCTGGTCATGTCTACTATGTCGGGATTGGCTCCATCTCTGTCCAAAAATATCTTCACGATCCCCCCATGTCCGCTCCGAGCCGCCCAACAGAACGGTGTTCGGCCATACCTGGTGTCTGACGTGTTGGGATTGACGTCCTCTCGTGCCAAGAGCACCGTTAGTGAGCTTTCATGCCTTCTTTTAGCTGCCCATATGAATGCGGAGCTGCCCGTGCTATCTATTGCATTGACATCCCATTCCTTCAACCTCAATACAGCAACAAATATCTCAACTAGTCCAAACAATGCTGCCCCATGTAGCCCTGTAAATCCTGTAACTCAATCCGCCGTGTCATATGGCATCTCCAGCCACTCGAATTCTTTCCTATAACGCCATAGTACAAGCTGAGCAGAGATATGCTCCTCAAATCCATCCAGCACCCTCACCGCAAGTGTTTTCACCTCCTCCTTAACCTCCTTTGCTGCGTGCTTTACCCTATGGCAGGGAGCATATTCTAGAAAGGGGATAGTTGGTGGGGTTGAGTGAAGGGTTGGAGAGAGGTCCCAAATACATTGAGAATTGAAGTATGTGAGGCAAACCTGCGCAATTGAGGAGCGGGGACAACCGAAGCGGGCCGGATCACTTGAGAGATACTCGTGAAGAGTAAAATGAATCAATCGGACAGTAGAAGAACATGTCTCGACAATCACAAGACCGAGACAGGATCCCAGGAGAGTTCGCAATGCTGGAACATTTTCGAGATCCAAATCGGCGGATCCGATCTCGACTCCCATGGCGCGACAGAGCTCCTCGGCCCGTGAAGGTCGCTGCGAATGCGACACCCACATCAGCACCTTCACTCCGATTAGTGATTTATTTCCTTTCTGCGTCTTTACGCTGTTCAGAGTGGCCTTGTACGCATCGCTCAGTCCATTGCCTTGTGCCATCTCTTCAAGTTTCTTTCTTCTCTAACGAAACATGATTTCTCCTAGAATACCGTCGATATTTAGCGATACGAGGAGGAATCTACACATGATTGTTTGTCAGCATATCATGTATGCAGTCGAGAAACAGGATATTACAACCCACATATCTGATATCTTTTCCAGGATAATCCTCATGATATCCGCTCGTAAATCATCATTCATCGCATCTGGTTCGGGATCTCTGGCTAACCTCATCTCCAGATAACTCTTGATGTCATCCGGGTTAGGGCTGATCGGCAGCATAACCGCATTCATAAAAAACCTCGGGATATCTTCTCCGACGTGTGGTCTTCCTGTGAGAAATATTCTTGTGGTAGGTGATGCCCGAACGATATCTCTCAGAGACTCCAGAAGTTCTGGCAGGTGCCTTGGCAAGCATTCGTCAAGGGCATCTATACAGATGAAGGTTTGCGGTAGCCATGAGATAGTGGACTTCAGCATTCCCACCAGATCTGGAAGTCGCAGGCCTCGACCACCAACTTCGGTTTTCCCTTTCCAATACGCCTCTCATATATCATCCGGAATACTCACTCTCCCTAGTAGCTACTTCAGTATTGCTCCTATCATGTTCGTGATTGTCTGCTCTTGCTGAGCAAAGAAGTCGCCGTACAAACACGCGACGGCAATATCCTCGGTCCTTGCCTGATCGCACAGGCTGTCGATAATTACGGAACTAGTATTCCAGGTAGTTAGTTAGATACGCTTCTGTAAATGGCTCTCTCTCCACATACCTCAAATAGGCTTTCCCCACTCCGTGATTCCCGAAACAAAACAAGACAGCCTCATCGCTTCCCCCATCGCCTCTCCGAGTCCTCCAGTCCCGAAACTCCTTTGTTTCCAATAGCCAATCCCCAACATCATCTCAGCCGGTCGTTGCGTATCCCTTGATATCGGTCCTGAGGCTCCAGTGTAGAGAGCCACCGCATAATGTCCGCATCCTCTTCCAACGTGTTGATTGTTTTGTTGATTGTTTTGTTGAAACTCCCGGTTATGTTGCCAGAGTTCATATTGTGGTCCCACATCCTGATGGAGTTTATATGTTTATTCCCCGCCATGGCCTTCTCTCGAGAATATTTCCTGAATGTAGATATGGTGCGCGCTGGGCTGGAGAACTGAGGGGGTTAATGAATTTTCTACCTGTGTGGATATGTGCCGAGCTGAAAAAGAGGGGGTGATGAGGCTTGTGTGACAATCACTGTCCAATCATTTCCACGCCAACGAAATACCACGTCGAATATCGTGACGAACAAGGCTGAGGTTGTGCTATCACACATCCTACGGTACTCGGTCGATTAAAGTGGCAGATTTAAAATCGCACCCCCCCCCCAAGTTGTGGCTCTGAAAGGAATACCGGTCTAGTGCCCTCGAAATGTCAATTCTTTTAGATTTGCTTGCGATTATTCGAGGATGAGCAACCGCGCCTGATGACTTTCAGGAGATTAGTTGACTCTACATTGCCAACTATTGGGGAAGAAAAGTCTGTCGAACTCTTGGCGGCAGGAGCAAACACGGTTCTCACAAACATTACGGCAATATTACCCACATATGATACTAGTATTACATCTTTGTTGACTACTCTTAATTGAATGGCGTTTGCGAACACGACTGCTGTTGCACGACAACCAGATCCGTGCAAAAATGTCAAATTTTGCTTGAATGCAGTAGCGGTTGTGTTCACAAACATTGTTCAATTACGAGTATGTTATGCTCCTGTTTCGAGGATAGCTGTGGGATCAATTTTTAGATAGGCGGTGCATGCAGAACGCCACATAGGTACTCGCAATGTCGTGACGTTGCGAGTATTACCGGTGTGGTGTGTTTGGTTTAGTGTGGGGGACTTCTATTGACCCTCTTGGTGATGTTGTTTTTCCTATCTTGGCGACTTCACTGGGGATTTTATTACTTCTATCACTGGTCCTGAGCTTCACCATGCCAGGCTATAAGCCTTTTCGATAAAAATAGCAAACAAACAAACCATAAACGTTTTACAAACAAAAAGTAAAACAAATAAACCGTAAACGTTTTATAAACAGAAAGTAAAACGTTACAAAGCCTAAAGTACATAGCTATCAACGACCCCCCCGCACCCAACTCCATCAGGTCCCAACACTCTTTTTCCCACATTCCGCCAATCCATGTCGCTCATCTTGAACCAATCTGTAACTAGGAATACAATGTTATTAGCATAGGTCTTCAACTCAAAATCAGAAAGAACAACCTTCAAAGCTGGCTTGACATCTCCTTTATGTGACGTACGACCTCCCGAAGCCGTTCTTCACCCTCTGGTGTCATAATGTCCACGTTCCAGCGGTCGGCCGGTGCCGTATCGGTGAGAAATTCTGGGTTGCTATCAATGACGTATGGCTTCAGCCAGCGGCTCGCCATATCGAGAGTGTAGAGACAAAGTTTGGTTCCCATGGCGCTTGCTCCGTACAAGGTTTCGATTTCAACATCCTCAAAAAGAGGCACTAATCTTTCTCGCATTTGTAGGTCTGCTTCCTGGCGACTAGAAATATGGCGAAGACTTCCAGAAGATTTAACCACAACAACAAACACAGGATGATGTTTGTGCCTAACAAGGAATATTGTCGTGAAGTCGACTGATTTCAACTCTGCTGAACGTTTGTACTGTGGTACCACAACGTACTCCTCTTCAAATGGGAAGAGGTAGTTAAGAAGGACATTGTATGGGCCGTAAAACTTCGATTCGTCTCTTTCGCCATCCTGTCTGGCTAATTCGAATACCTTCGAAATGGTGTCAGGTAACGGCATGACTAGCTATTGAATTGAATTCAAGGGCTATCCGTTAGTAAATAACGTTTTATTCGGGTAATCACCAAACTCACTGTAGGTGTCAATAATATTCGTGGGTCAGGAGCTTTGTTGTCCTACACGATGTTGTAGCAGATTAAGTAGTAAACTCCGAAATATGACTGGTGTGGGTATATTTATACGCCACGCAGCGCCATGTCTTTTTTGCCGCCCCGCTAGATACAACATCAGCTTATCGCGAGGATGCACCACCTGCCTGTGATCTGTGTGATCATTAGGGCATAACCCCACCGCCAGGTCCTCCAAAAACAGCCTTTCCACACATACCACAAGCAAATAGCACCTACTTGGAGAATCATACCAAAATTTCCCCCGCCAACTGGCCTTAACAACGACAAACGACCTCACAACGGACGACAACCCGCCCATCAGTTTCGAGATTAGCAAAGATGATTGGTTTTCTTCCTCCCTTGAAGGACACAATTTTGCCGGTTTGAAAAATGCTGACTTTTTTTTCGATAATCACAGGTCCGATACGCCGCTATTCCTAATAATCCTTCGAAGTCCGCAAAGTCTTGCGGATCTTTCCTCCGTGTTTCCTTCAAGAACACACGCGAGACCAGCCAGGCCACCACCACCCACATGAAGCTTTCTCGTGCTATTGCTTACTTGGAGAACGTTAAGGACCACAGGGAGGCTGTTCCTATGAGGCGATATGCTAGATCGGCCGGAAGATGCGCCCAGGGTGGGTTTCTGGAAGTTTTTCATGCGTCCTTTTTGCATTGAAATTAGGTCGTATGGGGAGTTTTGGGATATAGAGCTTGGCAGGCAATCTGGAGGTGGCCAATGGGCTGCTAGACAGAGGAGGATATTATTAAACGGATTTAGAGATTTGGAATTTTCACCAAACCGACATTCGGAATGGTGATTGGGTTCGGATGTACTGGGGATGCATGAAGTGTGCTAACGGAGATTTGCGTAGGAAAACAATTTGGTGTTTCCCGCACTCGTTGGCCCGAGAAGTCTGCTGAGTTCCTCCTTGGTCTCCTCCGCAACGCAGAGGCCAACGCCGACACCAAGGGCCTCGATAACTCCAACCTTATCATCTCCCATTTTCAGGTCAACCAGGCCCCTAAGCAACGCAGAAGGACATACCGTGCTCACGGTCGTGTGCGTTACCAATCTGTCCAAGCATTGATCCCGCCTAGCTGACACCTCTTTTTATAGATCAAACCGTACATGTCAGACCCCTGCGACATTGAGGTCATTGTGTCCGAGACTGAAGAAGCCGTCGTCAAGACTCCAGAGAACAAGATCATTGAGGTGAGTACTAAGCAGAGGGGAAGGTCTTTAGCTGAGCAGAGACCTATCGCTGCCTAAGTTTGTTGGCCTACGGGATTATGGGCGGTTTCTGGGTAATAGAAAATAAATGAAAATAAATTCAAGGGTTTTCTATAACTCGCGGCTAGGTCAGGCGGGGAGTTTCTCTTTTTTTATTTCCATCTTGTACTCAACACGTTATTGGGGTTCTTTTTCTTCTTTTCTTTTCCCTCCTACTCTATGCTTTCCTGTTTCTCACATCTTCCTCTCTGCTTGTCTGGTTAAAATGGAAGTCGTTTGGGATTTCGTTCCTTTGTACAACGAAGGGGTGTGGATGTTCTTAATGGAGTTGAGACGGAGGTAGATGCTGCGCTTGATTATTAATCCTAATGTACTTGGAGGTTGTGATACCCCCGCATAGGGGCATCGCCAGCACTGGCACCTTGGATGGGACCCGAACAATGGCTTTGTTCGAGCCCAGTGCCACATGCCGAACTCGGGTCAGCCGGACCGAATCTTGCCCATCGGTCAGCGCTTTCGAATGCCTAATAGTATTGAACGCCCTAGGCTACCGTACTCTCGCTTACCAGGGGTTTTTTTTAAAAAAAACTATGGTTGTTAAATATACTCACCCAGCAGTCTGTTTTCCACTATTGGTTAGCGCTCGGATTAGGTAAGCGCCAGACCAAAGGGGGCCGAACAATTGGGTAGTGTGCTATGAAGCATCCCCTTCCCTAGAAAGGGGCCACGGCCCCCCCCCCGTCCGAGACAGAGAGGAGTGAATCGGTAGAGCTTACTAAGGGAGGAAACCCCAATGGCATAGCACACGAGCTCTCCACCATTTAGAAAACTAGCAAACTAGCGTACACCCTCCTTGTTCACGTACACTCTCACCTTGCATTGCCTCCGCGGGGCATGGGGCCATTCAAATGGACATTAGACCTCACTCCGTTCGAGGAAACCCTTTGGGCAAGCGTAGTGATGGACATGAGCATGCTCGAGCAGATTATGGGGGTTCTGCTCGCGCATGCTCTGATCGAGAGGACCCCATTCTCGAGTGCTCGCGCATAGTTACTGCTCGAGTATGATAGAGTATAGTTGACTATGATCGATATTGCTGCCTTGTAATTGCTCCCCAATGTCGAAATGTAATAGAAGATTTAAGCGGTTTTGTTGCTTCAATTCCATTTCCAACTGCAAACACTTTAGCCAATGAAATCGCTATTACCAAACACAACTACTGCAAGACCTCTGATTCCACCTGCTCCTCCTCGACAGAGCTTTCGTCATCTCCCTCATAATCTCCTTCCTGTCTCGGTAATTCTTCAGCAAGTTCTTCCCTTTCATAGTTCACAATTTCCAACCATGCTTTGGTAAGTATGAGGAGTCTGACCGTATTTACCAAAAGGCGATTTCACATGATTACCAAGACATACTATACTATAACAGTAGAGGTAGGGAAAAAGACTGGGGGGAAAAAACAGAAAACCTTATGAGGGTTCAGTAATTCACATCTAGAGTATCTGATAAACCAAAAAAAGAGACTAGAGGAAAAAAAACAGGAAACCTTATTAAGGTTCAGGGATTCAGCTCTATTGTATCTAATGAACTAAAAAAATAATTAGAGGCAAAGAAACCTGAAATAGATAATAGGAACAGCAGTGAAAATAAGATACAGAAAGGAATAAGATAGAAAAATATAATATATTAGAAAATAAAGAAATGAATAATACTTGGCCATTAAATTTTAGATATGTTATAGGAAATAGCATAGGTAGTATTTGTAGAATGTTCATTAAAACTTAGTAGGTAAAAGATAAGGCTAAATACTGATAGTGTAGTGGTTTACCACAAGGGTTAAATGAAGATACCAGGGTAGAGTGGCTGTTTGTATTCTTTTACTTGTGTGTATTTGTATAGATAGCTGACTATTAACATTAATAAAGTAAAGGCAATAGTAACAAATGATAACAGGTTGAAAGGATGTATCTATAAATGTATACATACAGAGCTGATGATTTATATCAATGAGGTAAAGATAATAGTAACAAATAATAATCGGTCAACTGGGAAAGACTGTATCTGTAGATATATACCTAGATGCCAGACTATTTACATTGATGAAGGAAAAATAATAGCAATAATAGTTCAAAAAGCTGTAATGCATAAATTATAATCAGTTGAATTGTATATACTCATTGAGATTTGTAAGGACCCTATCAATTGAATTACATCAATTTATTCAGGGTTGCTAACAGTATATATACTAAGAATTATGCTAGTGCATAGAGATTTAGTACTTTTTACAAACAAGGATTAAACTATCTAAATGAGAATATGACTTGAAAATGACAGATATAATAAAAGGCAAAATATCAGAGAGTAGCTACAAACCTAGTGTAGAAAAGGGTTTTCACATGACTCATAATTATGATGTCATAGGTTTGTAAGACTTGTGTGCACAATACTCATGTAGAGATCATGTGAGTTTCACACACAACTTGCACTTGTGAGTCATAGTTATTATATTGATTTGATTACACAATGACTTATTTGAGTTATATGATATTTTGTACACATGATCTATTTAAAGGTCATGTGATTATTATATTATGTGAGTATATGAGTCACAGTTGTGACTCATTAATTTGTAAGTAGGTTGTGGGAAGGACTATATAAGGAGGAGGATACGATGTTGTAGTTAGTTCTTCATGGAACCACCTGTAATGGGGGCGCCCTAAGGGAAGATGGATCCCAAGTTCGCGACCGCACTGAAGTGACTCAAGGATCAAAAGGGTTAATCAACAGTAGAGTAAAGAAGAATCAAAACAGTAAAACTTAATATCATTAAGCTGCAGCTTCACTCAGTAAGTTTCTCAAGAGGTAGTTGATTGCCAGAGTAGAGTGGGACTCACATATAGTTTAAGTAGAATATCATATACTGCCAGTTCCCATTCATCACTACTCTAACTTAATCATGAGCACACCTGTCTCCTCTGGGCTGGCCAACACACACCACCCAGGACATTATTCCTTTGTGGATGTTGGTCACTCTGGCTAAATCTCCTTCCAACATCAAGTGTTTCAGTACTGCATCTCTAATATGACCACAGGAGAAAAACTCTTCATATTGTTGACATGCTAGTGGCGAACTATCATGCAACTGAGGAGATATACCATTTACGAACTCTCATACCTATATGCATTTCATCTATGCAAGCCTTTGGTAGACATAGCTCTCACGATCGAGCTGAACCTTCTACTTCATTCTAGTCAAGTCTTTGCTGGATAGGAAAGTCTACTCGGGTCCCCCAGTGGGGTACCTTAGTAATTGGCCTGGTGGGTGCTACCCTCAGTCAACTCCCCGAAAGCACCCCTACCATGATAAGAATCATGCTCTTAGAGTTCTAAACAACCACAATAGTCTTACAGTGATTGGGCACAAGTTGTGTCTATGTGCGATTCACCTGCCCGGAGATGCTTCGACATCTTCTGGACCACCCTGGGACTACCTGGGAGGCTCTGGACTACCCTTCCGGTATTACCTGAGTAACTCCTTCAGTTCTTGTCTGCTTTATACATATTTGGTACCAGAAGATAGCCCTTCTTCTGGAGCACACCCTATGCCCTCTCATATATCCTACGGACAGCATCCGGTCGGACGGACGGTGACAAACTATACGGTATTACAAGAGTACCTCTACTCAGTTCCTTTTGTGAGGAATGGAGCAACTCAACAACTGTAAGCCTATGACGTGCGATCCTTACACTGGGGCCGCAGAGGGGTGTTAGGAATACCTCTGTAAAACTCTAGGGCATTCGGAGCCCTATAGCTCCTCCTATTGTCCCCCAAAAGCTACCAGGTTTGTTGCCTTTAGATTTTACTGGAGTGCCTAATCCTTATAGGATCGCCCCCCCTGACCGAAGTAAGTACCTCTATATGCTAGGTAGGGTAACTTGGGTGCCCTATCAGGGGAACTCAGACCTTATGGCAGGGTAACCCAGACCTCATGTCAGGGTAACCCAGGCCTCATGTCAGGGTAACTCAGGCCTCATTACACGAGCCTTTCCTGAGCCCACCTTTTATGCTACAATCTTATAGTGTATGTAGTTGTCCACTATAGTGAACCAAACTATCCTTACCCATTGACCTCAAGGTCTCTGGTATTGGTGTAAGAATAGTTTACTGTAAGACACCCTCTGGTGGCTCGTTACACCACCTAAGTTATTTCCTACTTATAACTTTATGAATTACAAATACAATCTTTATTTACTTTCATTAGGAAGTACTTCAAATTCCTCCTGACATGGGAAGGAATTAAAATAGTACTCTATAGAGCTGATGTTCAATGCATTTAAGATTATAAGAGTATAATCCTAAAGTGAACATAGTGCAACTAAGAGAAATATAAGATAAGAACTGAAGAGATATTATTATGAGTAATAATATCAGGTAAGAGATCCTGATAAGGAATAAGCTAATACAAATAGATAGTCATTGCCTATTGCAAGTTATGAATAGAAGAGATCCATAAGTAATCTTAACATTTGTTCGCATCTCAAGCAATACCTAACAATACCATGGAAATGGATAATAAAGTCCATTCATTAGACTTACCAGAAGTTGCATAATTGCTCTCAAGAATAGCCTTAGGGAGAGGTAGAATGGCTAGCCCAGTTACCTCAGAAGAAGGATCAGAGGAAGAATCTATATCATCTGAAGAATAAGAAGATGATAGGATATTAGGATTAACAGTACCACTAGCAGCTCTGGTACCCCTACCAGCAGGAAATGCTATTGTAGTTCTCACTCAAGAATAATTTCAAATACAGAGAGGTGGAATAGGAAGTACCTGAAAAGCTAAGGTCAAAGAACTAGGGGTATTCACAGGAGAAAGAGAAAAACCGAGAGGATTCATAGTACAAGTAAAAATATACTACTTTGAGGATATTGGATGGAATGAAGGCAATCATGATTTAGATAAAATATGTTATACCAAATCACTACTAAGAAAGTCAGCAGCGCAATGGATTTCAGCGTATATTGAGGGAAAAGTATAAGATGATTGGAAAAAATAAGAAGAATTTGAGTAATAGCCAGTTCCCCTCCTATTTCACATTGCTCATAGTTGGGAAAAGCAAGTGTAATAGAAAAGTAAGTACAACACAATACAAAGTTTTTTTTTTTTTTTGGTTGCCAGGGCAATAGTAAAGCAAGTGCAATGCAACATAAAGTTTTTTTTTCTTTCAACTGATATAGATAATATGAGAAATCAACCCATTGTTGCTCCTACCCTATCACACTATCTTGACCCCCCCCCCCCAAATACCACAATAATAGAACAATATTAAATCACTAGCTACAATGACCGATATCTCTGAAAAGATTGAAATGAAACAATGACTAAATAAAGCACTTGAATAGTTAGAACAAGAGCCAACTGAAACAGCAAGTACTGCAGCACAATTATTTGATGTGAATGCGGTCTCAATCCAATCATGCCAGCTATGAAAATGTCAACAAGTATGCAATTCCCATAGAACTTTCAATCAGCATGTCGGTAATAATTTGATCTTGACCAAACCCCAAGAAGAGGCTGTCTATCGGTTCTGTTACCAGCAATGGGAGATAGGAATTGGAGCTACACCTTTGATAATTTATGCCGCAATCTGCCACCTCTATCAAGCAGAGAAATAGAATCAACCATCTCAAGCCTGGTTTCATCAATGACTTAAAAAGAATCCAAGTCTTCACACAATTAAGGCAAAACTAGTTGCACGAGTTTGAATTACCACACATAGTGAGAAGGACCTGGAAATCTTTTTCCAAAACTATCAGAATGCCCTTGCGAAGTGTGGTATCAACAGGGCAAAATATATTTATAATATGGATGAATCAGGTATAAGAATTGGTTGTCCTACTGGGGAAACTGTGATTGTCCCCTTAGAAGTTAAGGATCTCTATACCACCAGTCCTGCAAATCGCAAGTCTTTGACTATTATTGAGGCAATATGTGCCAATGGAAGTCACTTCCCTCCTCCTGTCATTATTTACTCTGGAGAGAAAATTATGGAGAGTTGGGTCCATGAAAACCTTACAGGTGCTAAAGTCATTACAGTCTCTCCTACAGGTTATACTAAAGAGACCATTGCTCTTGCCTGACTTAATCACTTTATTAAGCATGTTGGAGCTAGACCAGACCAACATTGGCATATACTCCTTCTTGATTGTCATATTACACACCATCAGGATGACTTTATCATTAAATGTTACAAGAACCATATTGTTCCCTTTGAATTTCCTTCCCATTTAACACATGTTCTGCAACCTCTCGATGTTCGAGTTTTCCATCCCTGGAAGCATTACCACAATAAAGCAATCAACCATGCACTGCACTCCCTTGAGATTGAGTACACGATTTCTTCCTTCTTCTGTAATCTGGGCCCCATACATGAACAAACATTCCAACCTCATACAATCAAAAATTCATTCAAAGATTCTGGAATGTTTCCTGTTTCCAATAAGGTGGCATTAAAAAAGATGTGGTATTATAATAATAAGGCAAAGCACACCATCGGAGAGCCTGTTAGTTTAAGAAATAGCTCTGAAGCTGCTTCTAGTCAGCATAAAGTATCTGTAGAACATGATGGAGACTTGGAACTTCCTACACCTTCAAGTAGTTACTTTGAGTCACAAAAGGGTCTGGCAGAGTGGGTTGACAAAGCACAAACCTTCAGTCCAAGTTCTAAAGCATGGTTCAAAAAATGGGCAGAAGGAACTCAAGTTCTTCTTGCCCAGGCACAACTTCAAGAGGAAACATTCTTAAGTATTCAAACTTGAATAGATCAAGAGTCAATACATAAAGAAAAGTCTAGGCATGTAATTCAGAAGGGTGGAGTTATCACTGTTGAAGAAGCACAACTCAGAAAAAAGGGAAAAGGAGGCAAAGAATAATACTGCTGCAATAAAGAAAGCCCAAAAAAATATTCAGGTTGCTATTATTAAGGCAAAAGCAGTATTAAAATGTCATGGTATTGATGCTCATAAGGCTGAAAAAGAACGAGTACAACAGATCAGGAATATCAGAAAAGAAGGCCAAATTGTTCCCCCAGAGCTTCTGATTGCTATTGCAGATCCTGAAAAGAACCCTATAGCAGAAGATCTTGAGTCACTCTAGCCACCACCTGACCTACTGTAAGCTATGTTACTGCTAGAGGAGACTTTGATCCCAAGGAGTGTTGTAATTGGTCCCCAATTACGCAATTATCGAGATAAGGAGAGAGAGTGGGACATAGATAGGGTACAACGATATACTGAGGGAGGGGATGGACAACTAAGAGGAAATAATGAAAGTACCTGGATTCTTGAGAGCGATTCTGAGAACTTGGCTAGAGAATCTGATTCTGATTCATCTCATATATCATATGACTCAATTGCAAGAAACACTGATTTTGTAGGCTTGAACTGAAATAATATATCTTTGATAGAGGGTACAGATTTGTAGTTAATAACTCATATTATCTATAATAGCTGGTTCCTCTCCTATTTTGCATTGCTCATAGTCAGTCAAAGCAAGTGGGATGTGAAAGCAAGTGGGACATGCTGGGTTTTTTTTATTTTTTCTCAAGCAAGGCTTACATAATACTAGTTTTCAACCATGTATTGTACAAGTGCAGTAAAAAACTTGGGAATAATGAACTCATTTGGACTGGCCATACTGCAGGTTTCAGTGTTTGGAATGGCCCAAGCTAGTATGTATAGAATTACTAACATATCATATACTGGTAGGCTATCTAGTTTCAATTTAAAGATACAAAGTTGGCATTTCTTATAATAGAATCTGATGAAATGCATGAAGAATCAGAATCTGATTCACCAGTGAGGTCCTCTCCATCATCCACTGTGAAACTATTTTCTCCACTAGCAGATTCTGTAGTATATCTCTGCTCTGCTTCTCTTCTAGTAGTATAAATCTCAATATCTTCTTCTTCAAAATCTAGTCCAAGCAATTGGAGATCTATAGTGCTTGTGGCACTTGCAGGGGTAGGCTCCTGTAACAATAAAGCTTGCAATAGATCAGGGGGAGCTTGCAATGATTCCAGATCCTCTGGACTTGGATCTCTCTCTGGATCAGGAATTGTCACCAGCATCTCTGCTGGAACAATTTCGCCTCTAATCTGAATTGCCTTAACTTGTTGTTTTCTTGCCTTCTCAGCCTTGTGAGCAGCAACACCATGACAGTTTAACGAAGCCTTTGCTTTGTTAACTGCAATTTGAATGTTCTTTTGAGCTTTCTTGATAGTCGTAGCTTTCTCTTTCTCAGCCTTTTCTTGTTGCTTAAGCCTTGCTGCTTCAACTGTAATCACACCTCCTTTTTGAACAACCCATCTAGATTTACTTCTCCACTTCGCCTTCTCCTGAATTCGGATTTAGATATTCTGGTATGTTTGTTGCTGTAGTTCAGCCTGGGCGAGGGATATCTGGGTTCCTTTGGCCCATTGTTGGAACCTAGTATTCAAGGTTGGACTAAAGCTTTCTGCATGATCAATCCACTCTCCTATCCTTTTCTGGCACTCAAAATAGGTGCTGGGAAGTGTAGGGAGCTCCAAATCACTACCCTCCTCTATTGATGGTCCTTCCAAGGTATTTGATGTACTCTCAGAGGTCATAGCCATACCAGATTGTGCTCCAACAGGTTTGCGCTTATTGTAGTGATGCATTTTCTTTAAGGCCATCTTGTATGAGACAGGGAACATTCCTGACTCATGAAAAAGATTTTTGATAGTATACGGCTGGAAGGTCTGCATACGGATGGTGCTCAGGTCTCGAAAGAAGGATGATATTGAGTACTCCATATCGAGGGAGTGGAGAGCATCATGAATAGCTTTGTTGTGATAGTGCTTCTATGGATGGAAAACACCAACATCCAAGGGTTGTAGAATATGAGTGAGATGTGAGGGAAACTGAAAGGGAATAATATGGTTCTCATGACATTTGATAACAAAGTCATTCTGACAGTGAGTAATATGACCATCAAGAAGAAGAATGCGCCAATGTTGATCAGGACTGGCACTAACATGTTTGATAAAGTGATCAAGCTATGCAAGTGCAATACGTTCATTCATATAGCCAGTTGGCAAGACAGTGATGACTTCAGATCCAGTCAGATTATCCTGAATCTAATTCTCCATGATCTTTTCACCTGGGCAGATGATAACTGATGGTGGTGGCTCTCTTCCATCAGCACAAATTGTCTCAATAATTGTTAAAGACTTGCGATTTTCTGGGCTAGCAGTATAGAGCTCTTTTACTTGTGTTGGAATAATAATAATTTCTCCTGTTGGACATCCAATCCTGACACCTGATTCATCCATATTGAATATGTATTTGGCTCGCTTAATGCCATATTTCAATAGTGTATTCTGGTATTCAACAAAGAAGTCCTTGACATCTTCCTCACTGTGTGTTGTAATGCGAGCTTGTGCAATTGGCTTTATCTTAATTGAATGAAGATGAGGATTCTTTTTTATCCACAGCTGAAACCACCTAAGTGATGGTGGATTCTTCTTCTCTTGCTGGTGGAGGTGGCAAATAGTAGCATAAAGAATGGATGGTGTTGTACCCAAACCCATTTCTAACTGTTCAAGGCAGAAGTGGGACACAGACTGCTCTTGAGCATTAGTCAAGATAAGGTTGTTTCCATCATGACTGTTGAAAATTCCATGTGAATTTCGCTCTTGGTGGTGCTTGCAAAGCTGATGAGTTCGAATGGATGAGGGATTAATATCAAATATTTTCACAGCAGTACTGGCCATCTCCAGGGACTCTTCTTCTAGCCATTCCATTGCATGATCCAACTGCTGCTTACTTTCTAGCTGTGCCATCTAATCTGACATGTTGATATCTTCTTATTACTCTGGGAGAGAGATAGAATAGCTGCAAGAGAGGAATAGAAGGTCCTGGCAGAGAGAGAGCTTCAGTGTCGATTGAGGGAGGAGAAAATAAAGTCCCTGACAGGGGGGAGGCTTCAGTGTTGATGGAGAGAGGAGAAACTGAAGTCCTAACAGGGGAAAGGCTTCAGGGGCGATAGAGGGGAATTGAAGTTTCTGACCTGGAGAAGGCTTCAACGTTGTAGGAGTGCAGAGATATTGAAGTCGCGACTGAGGTAACCTTTTGGAGTACATGGAGGAATAGTGTTGGAGGTGCTGGTGGAAGCCTTGAAGTCGAGAACAATTGATTATTATTGGCAGAAAAGGATTGTGAAGGATTGGTTCTACTGTTATTCAACAGGATGCTGTTACCGGATGCCTTTATTTTCTGGGTAACTATAAAAATATAAAATAAAAAAAACCCAGCATGTCCCACTTGCTTTCGCATCCCACTTGCTTTTGCCGACTATGAGCAATGCGAAATAGGAGGGGAACTGGCTATTATCAGCTGAAACAAAAAAAAACTTTATGTTGCATTTCACTTGCTTTACTATTACCCAGCCAAGCAAAAAAAAAAAAAAACTTTGTGTTGTGTTGCACTTGCATTTCCCGACTATAAGCAACATGAAATAGGAGGGGAACCAGCTATTACTCAAGTAGAATCTGTATTTCCCTAGTATCTTAGTCTTCTGTCATATCCTGCTTTGTAAAGTACTCTACCGCAATACTACTTGTGAGATTACCATTAGTGTCCACCCATTTGACTCCCATACATACCGTTGTGGGCTAGGGTGATTTGATAGGTTAGTTTGGCAGTCGCATGGGGTTTTTTGTTGACTGTGACTTGTGTGTTAGTAGATAGCCTGGCACACAGAGTTGTCTGCCTGAGGGGTGCTTTCGTGTTTCCTTAGTTAGACAAGTACAATCACACCATCCTTAACTTACATGCAGAAAATTCAATCACCACTTCACCTCTATTGGGCATAGCTTTTCTCTTGATTTGTTTCTTTCATATCGGCTACATTATACCATATCGATCCAGGGTCAATTGTATCCTCACAACCACCCAGTATAGCAAGCAAGGTGCAAGTGCATTTTATCCTCACAAGCATGCCCGGTCAAACCACCATCCAACTAAGGGAAGGCCATTGAAAACTCCTACACCGTTATCCTAGAAAATGTTTAACCAGTTCCATCTACAAATTAAATTAAATTAGGTTACATTACTTGCATCCCTACTGTTTCCTCTCCCTCTGGAGTAGGTAATTTGTTGGTTGGAGGGTAGGCACCAAGCTCAGTCACTTCTCTCTTCTCACAGAAAGTACTTCGAAGCAATGCCTGAAAAGACACTGAAAATTTAACTCTCTCTCTTTTGGGATAATTCTCTGTCTCAAACTATTCTGGTAAAATTGTGATGGAAAAATAAAGAAAAAGAAAAACTACCAACTTCTCAATTCCTCTACAGCTGCAGATCTGTCTCAGATCCTGATGTCTTTCTGTCCCTTGCTATTTCTTTCTTGCTCTTGGCTGTGTTTTCTCCCATCTCAGTACTTGTTTTCTTTCTCCTTGTGTCAGTTGTTTCTCTGGTTATTGATGACTGCCATTGAAAACTCTTAAGTGCCCCAGAAGGCTGCCAAGTCACATGCCCTAACCCTGAAAACAAACTAGCTAGGAAACAAAAGTCATGGCCACCAAGTGCTAACTACAACATAGGGTTTACCAACTCTAGCATTACATAATTTCTCCTCCACACTACACCAAAAAAATGGAGAACAACCAAGTACTCTGCAAGTGACCTACAAAAGGTATGATGGAAAGAAAAGAAGAAAAAGCAGCAGTCCTGATGTCTCCCTGGAGTCCTAATTACTATCTTCAAACAAAGATTCCCCAACCGAAGCGGTGATTCATGTTCAGTTACCTGAACATATGAAGATACCAACCTCAGCTCTCTTTCTAGAAATGAACTTCAACTTATCACCACCTAACAGAATTCATGAAGTATTCTCTGAACCAATAGAACAACCACTGCTACTAGTACTCAATGAACACTTATCTATAGTAACTGAAGCAGTAACTTTGGTTCAGCTTGCTCTGCAGCAATATGACAGAGAATTTGGCCAACCGACAAGTGAGCAACTTCATCAATGGAAATTGGTAGTTCAAATGATAAATACCTTAGAGACAATCACAACTAGGTGAGTCTCTCAACTTAGAACTGATGTTGAAAATGAGCCAGTAAGGCAATGTTTTGTTGTTACATTAACAACAACAATACATAGAACCATCTCTCTCAATAACTGAATAATGTCTCTTGAATCTAAAGTTGACAAACTCTTGGAAAAACTGTCCTATGTATCAATTGTCCAACAAAACATGCGAACTTCCATTCAACCTAGCCCAAGACTGAAATCTACAAGTGGAGTATCACAGGATTCTACTACAATAATCAATGATACCCTTTTTATTGTTGAGGTTCAAGATCTGATACCCACAGATTTCAACCCACTTGACCTTTGTGACATACTTAACAAGCTACTACCAAGCAATTGTGTGAGATTTACTGGCATCAGGCAGTCACAAAAAGGAAACCTTGTATGTTATACCTTGGGTAATTTAAGTAATACAATCAGATGTTTTTCAGTATCGGCACCTAGCATTCCATTTAATCCTATTCAAGTAAATGTTGAAAACCAATGGGAGTGACATATTCTATACCTTAGTCAACTGTGTCACTCTGGTATTGACTTATACAATGAACTCAATAACTACAATTCAGGCTTAAGTGTTCTGTCATCACTGAAGTTATTATCATCAAAGGTTGCCTTGGTATTCTTTGCAAGGATGCCAGATATCCTGGAGTAAATTCTTATGTATAGCAGTCACCATTGTCTTGCCATTTATGGTGCATGAACACCTGCTCAGGTTGAGGAGGCAAGAGAGACAAGACTCAGAGCATCAAATAAGAGTAGGATAGAAATTAGTATAGGAGATGAGGTTAGAAGGCAGGAAAAGTAAGCAAGGACTGGAAGCTGGGTAAGTGAGATGGAGGAGCAGGGGAAGTTGCAGGACAAAGATAATAGTGGAGAAATCATGGATGAAAGTGAAGAGGATTAGGAATGATACCTGCCCTGTAGGTCTCTGAACTCAAGAATTTATTGATAGATTGGTAAGGTTCGTGGGAGAGTGAATAGTCAACAAGCAAGTAAGACCTTGCTATTATGTATATTAGTCAGCTTTATAGCCCTATGGCTCTATATGTTTGGACTGTGTGAGCCCTTGGTCAGGCACAGCAAAACTTGGCAGTCTAATATGGTTAGAAAATCCAATATAGTTAGCAAATAAATTTTGTCATTGAATTCCAAGCAAAACTGAAAAGAAAAAAAAAACATCCTGTACCATTCTATCTCTTTCATACCAAATCTACCCCTTTCATAGCAAATCTATCTCTTTCATACCAAATCATGCCTACAAACCATTCGGAAGACAGCACAATTCCTGTGTGAGTGGGAGAACAAATAGCCATTGAGATGGCAGCTACTGGAATAGCTCCAAGCCTTACAATTGCTGCAGCAATGGTATGATCAGCCCTGACCATAGTTATGCATCAGTGACAGGGAAGAAAAAACCGAGATGAAGAGGGACAATGAAGGCAGAAGCTTAGACCAGAGGAGGGATGAGTAGTATTAGAACATTGTTACTTTGGCTGTTGTCTTAGATTTCCTCCAACAATATAGCAGTTATGTGAAATTGCCACCTCCATTGTACAAAAGAGAAATCTACAAGAGACCTTTGGAAAAAGATAGGAAGAAGCTTTTAAAAGAAGACATTCAGAGGTAAAAACTCAGTTTAGCAAGCCATTGGATTTTATTCAGAATTTACATGGGAATGATATTCAATTGATGAACTATTTCTTTGAAGAGGTACTGTTTGAGTTTTGCTCTCCCCTTTTCTCTCCCATATTTTTTTATTATTATCAACCCAATGTCTCTCTTTCAGCCTTGTTATCTGAATTTATGTACTTATATTTACTAGTTTGAATTTTAAACAAGTATTAATTATATATATATATCTAGCTAGAAACTATTGTACATGAGTATGGGATAAAACCCCAAAATACATACAATATTGATGAGGTTGGATTTATACTTCACCTTGGCCAGTCCAAGGGTATTTTAGAAGTGATATGAAACCTAAGTGAGAATAGAAAATTAAGATATCATACACAAAGTTAGTTCCCAAGTTTCATAGCCTTTCTAATCATTTGATTTTATAAATTAGTACAAACAATCAAGAAGATGGTACACATGAATTTGCTACACTTATCGAAGGTATATGTGTAGATGGAACTGCCTTCAACCCAACTATTATCCTTAAGGCAGAAGAATTCATTGCTGAATGGTTTGAAAACCTTAAAGGCATCCTGGAAGATATTCTGTTTAGTCATGCACATAATGGATGGACTGACGAAAAGATAGCAAAGGAGTACCTTGAATGAAACTTTGCTCTCAGAGTTTCTCAGCACAAAAGGCAGCAGATGAATTTTGACTTCTACTTTTTGATCAACACAGCAGTCATGTCAACATTGGATTTTTAGAATTTTGTTTATCCTAGAAGATTATTCCCTACTGCTTGCCACCTCATACTACCCATCAACTACAGCCACTTGATGTTTCCATTTTTAGCCCATACAAATATCAGTATCAAACAGAACTTACCTGTCATTTTGAGAGACATGAATATGGTACCACAAAAGAGAACTTTTATAAGATTCTCATGATTGCATGATGAGTATCCTTCACTCTGGAAAATATTCAAAGTGGATTTTGAAATACTAGGTTGGTTCCAGTTAACAGAGATATTGTAATTGCAAAAATTCAACCAGCTAGACCCCAGTCTCCAGTCAATCAATCAAGCTTGACAAATTCTATCATTTTCATAAGTCAGACTACAGTTCCTGCTTCTGAACCATTAAGAAGCTTCTCAGCTCAGCAGATTAATAGCCTTGAAGTACCTCAAGCCAAACCTGAAATTGAATGACAGGAATTGATTGCACTGGCAACATTGTGACGTAATGATCTAATTGAGGGGGGACTAAAGAAAATTGTTAGTAATATAGCGATTAGTGTGAATAGAGCACTTAGCAAAATTGAAGAGAAGGATTGTCAGATTGATAACTTAAAAAGACACTTAGTTGAAACTCAGAACAAACGAGTAGCAAATCGAATAAGAATACTGGTGACAGGAAAGGCTTGGATTGATTGAGAAGATATTGAAAAGTTTTTTGAAACTCAATTGATCAAGGAGTGTGAAACCATCCAGTGAAAATATCGTAATGCAATAAATCTAATTGCAATAAGAATACAGAGGTTAGCTGAGTATACTCAGAAAAGAAAGGATGTGGAAAGATTGGAAGAGGAGGGGAAATTACCTAAGCATCTGAAGACAGGTACTGCACTACTCCAGGAGGAACACCAACTTGCAGAATAGATTGTGGAAGTGGAACAAGAGGTAAAGCAATTTGAAAAGCACCTTGAAGAAATGGGACGAGATGATGGAGAGACTGGAGTATTGGTAGGTAGTCTGGGGGGTGAAGTAGTGGGTCAATTGGTTGAGCAAGAAATTGAAGAAAGTTATGAGGGGGGAGCAGGAGCCAATAGGGCCCCAGCACCCAGGGGGAATCTGTAGCACTATCACTCAGTTTGTAGTTAAAACCTCCAAAGTAAATCAACTCTCCAGAGGTAATTATATTGTAGGCGGTTGGTATTGGAGATATTTGTATTAGTAAAAGGGAAAATAAAAATTGCATTGACTTTTGATGATTTGGTTGATACCAAGAAGTTGATGCCAAGAGATTGATGCTAAGAAATTCACGCCAAGACATGCCATGCCTCGCTGAGGGCTTACACAGTCTAATGATATATCATCATCATCATCCTCCACACTATAGTATGAAACAAGTGTGGTAGAAATAAGCTTTATTACCATGGTTGGTATGTTTAAGTACACTAGCTTCCAATGACTCTGGAGTAATTTCAAGATGCAGCTACTGAAACTCTAATCCGGAGCCTCACACAACCACAAATAAGGATCCACTTGGTTCATGGATTGTTCCCATAGTTTCTGCCCATTGCAAGGGACTAAAATCTAAAGTTGACCTCTGTCCTTGGAATGTGAAAAATAAGAGCATTTGGTTGTGCAATCCATAGATTTTTATCCCTGCATTTGAGTTATAACAGCAATCTATGGAAAAAGTAATTATCTCTAGAGGTAATTCTTCTCAATAACATGTGTTCTGCTATACTTTGATGTAGACTTACAGGTAGTAGAACCTTTAGGACTATTTTAACATCTTTTTTTCCACTAATCACAGAACCTTCCAGATACATTTCGTAACTATGGATTTCTTGTAGGATTTCTGTAAAACCTCAATCCATAGATTAGTTACAATAGGTGTGCCAAAGATACCCTGAACCTCTATGAACTCCTACCCAAAGTAACACATTATGTTAGTATCATATCTTGTCTGAGGGACACAACTTGGGGGGGTTCCTAGCTTACTAGGGGATGTAGTTTGGTATGATTGTTCAAAGAATCTATCATAGCTGAAATTCTGAACAGCTGTTATTATATTCTCCATGTCTCTACTCTCAAGTTGAGACTACTTACAGTGCCTGAAGATACATGTAGAATTTCTGTGAGAGATTATTCCAAGTACCCACATTTTTTGGTAGGTAATGCTATTGGACCACCCTTTTCTGCACTTAGATGATGCCAAGTATGTAGCTTGCAGCTATTAGCTCATAATTGGGGTGCATAGTGACTACTTTTTTCCTTCCCACACTAGTACAATCACTTCTTGTTTGCCTCTCATTAAAGTCAATCAGCAACCCACCTGCTCCCCATGATATCCCACAATCACTACAGCTGCCAAAAATGCTCCTGTCATTCAGGTCTCCCATCCTGTTTGTACTGGCATTTTGTCTTTCCACATACTATATTGTCTGATAATTTACCTCTCATCAAAGGCCCACTATGACTATGTACAAGTCCGAGAGTCATGCCACAATTAATCAAGTAGCTTACCGAGGTGTGGTCAATCAAATCAAAGGAAGGTGGTATGAATGTCTTCAGGAGCACCAGAGAAGCACGACATGCAACAGATGGAGCTTTATAAGACCATTGTGCAATAAGGTCAACAATATGTAGCCCTTGCTGTGAAATCCCTGCACTCTTTATTCCTATTCTGATGCTGATTTGTTTATAGGGTATTGCTTTGAATAAGAGAATGGAAAAGAAGAAGTTGCAGCAGAATTTCAACATATGAGGAGCACTAGGTATTTAATCTACATACCTCTCTGATAACGTGTTGGTGAACATTCCAATACAGAATGGATAATCTTCCAAGCTACGATGGAAGGGAAGATTGAGGGTTTTCACTGCACCCAAAAGGGACTTAACATCCTGTCAAAACCACAAGAGTTTAAGGCGATTCTAGGGCCTGAGGTCAATGCATGGCATCTCATTCCAAAACAGGTTACTGACTGTGTCCCAACTCTGTACCGCACAGTATTAAAGTATGCTCATGGCAATGATAGCACCATAATCCTAAGAGTGGCTGATTATACTGCACATGAGTTTGCTGCATTAGTGATATTCCTCATGTTGCAGAGTACTTGGCCTGATGCGTTAACATGGGGGGAGGAAGCAGAGGAGGATACTCTGGGTGGGGTTGCAGAGGATGATATGGAGCAGACGGTAAGGAGGGGAGGTACACCGTGCGGTGGAGTGAGCTGCGGGGGTGGATGTGGAGGAGGCTAAGGAAGGTGATAGAGAGGGAATGGGGGGGTGGAACTGGCGAATCCCAACATGCGAGACACCGAATATGACCAAACACCGCTCTGTTGAGCTGCAGAGAATCGCCGTGGTGGTGTAGTAAAAGCACCTTTGGCACGAGAGAATGTCAATCTCAACAAACCAGATCCAGACCTTGGCCTAACACCGCTTTGTGGGCCAGCTGAGAACAGCCCTGACGGTGTGGTAAATACACTTTTCGCACGAGAGGACGTCAATCCCAACACGCTAGACACCGGATATGGCCGAAGACCACTCTGTTGGGCAGCTCGCAATAGCCATGAAGTGGTAGTAAAAAACTATTGGTACGAGAAGATGTCCGCACCAACTCACTTTACAATTTGAACAAAACTCCCCTCTCGTGGTCGCTTTCTGGAGGACATAATCAAATTGTGAACATGCTACAGGAAAGGGTCTGTCCCACCTCCGACCATGCTCATGATGGAGGCCAAGTAGCAACCCCGCAGTCCGCTGTGAATGGGCAGCAGTATGCTGCGGGGACGCTCAGCGATGGTAGTGATCATGTTCCCGACATCACAAACCTTGAGGGACCAAATGAACATTTATCAACTAACCCCAAGAAGCATAGACGGATATCGGAATACGATGAATAACTCTTCCTTTCTGGGCCGCCATCGCTTCTCAGCTGAACCAATATGCTCATTTTCACCCACCCCCCAGTGGCTGCCGACTTTTTCAACCGTTTCCGGAACCAGACACCCACCCTCACAACCTTCAATCCTCTCCCAGCTTCGTTTGATCGGTATTTCATAATCTCCTCTTTCTTTCGAAATTTTGGCCTTTCTCATCTCCATCTTTCCTTCTTTGGAACCAATTGTATTCTCATTCCATTAATGATTCCCTGGGTATGGGATTTGTTTTAACATGGCTTCTATCAATCCAGATGTAAATAGAGTTTGATACCTGGCATTTTCTACATTCAACCTTTTACACTCCATTTCCTCAATTTTTATGTTTCCCCACCCCCCTTTTCGTTATTCTTCTTTACTATTTTCATTAGAGTTCTAGTTAGACTTGGTGCATATTTCTTGATCTCCTTTTTCTTCTTGTACTGTACTTCTCAATATTGGCCTTTTGGTTTTTGATGATGGTGACAAGGCATGATACTACCTGTTAAGGTGCGCCTCTTTGCAGTCAACTTGCTCTCACGCGACTATAAGCTTCAGCTCGGGAAGCCCCTTCATGCATTCACAAATTGCGCATTCATCCTCGCCCATTTACCTCGGTCACTACCGTTAAATAATCATCCTCTATTTGGTGTTCAGGCTCGCATACAGTTGCACTGGCTCATCAATCTATCATTGCTCCGGGAGTTAATATCAATTTATCAAACTCTAGCCCTGACTAATCATGCCTCGAACCTTTTTTACTTTCTGTACCGCTATTGAATTTTATTTATATTCTACTTTTTTTCTTTTCTTTTTTGAAAGGAGAATTCTGCCCAAAGTTGTCAACGCATGTAACGAAAGTAAACAATTCACCATTTCATGAACCCATCCAGCCTACCACAAGGATATCGACCATCTGGTTCGCAGCGAGTCATTGCGCCGGTAGAATCTTAATTTCCCTAGTAGCCTCACCTTGTGTCATGTCCTGCTTTGTAAAGTACTCTACGGCGACACTATTGTGATATTTCCATCGGTGTCCACCCCTTTGACTCCCAGGCATACAGTTATTCCAGAAAATGCTTAACTAGTCGCATCTGCAAATTAAATTAACTTAGGGGGTGATTGGCTCACCACAATTTCAAATTTTGGGCATCTCAAATTGCAATTTGAAATTACTGCGGAGTAAAATTTCAAATTGTGAATTTCAAATTTCCACGAGCCAAGCAGGTACAGAATTGTGAGAATTAGAAATTGACAAAATGAGGCTCAACTAAATTTAATTATGGAGAGGAATTAGGGCTTAGAAGGAAAAAATATTCTCTACCAATTCACCAATAATGACATTGTACCATACCCCATCTACAAAGGTAATTCCTAACAATTATGAGCAATAACAAGTGACAAAACACCTGTACAACAAAAGCAACAACCACAAACTCAACAAAAAGAACCACTAGAATCTCCAAAAGCGCACATTACTCCGGCCAGGAAACCATGGATGATGAAATAAATGAGATCAATGAGATAGCGGAGATACTCGAGCTTGGTACTACTACACTACAAGCAATTGTTGCACTCTCATCACTTCAAAGAGAAATATATGAGCAGGTACCTATATGACAACTACAACCAAAGCACACTTCTCAGATGAGTGGCCAGCAGTATACTCCTGAGCTGCTAGCCTTTACTCATGAGAGGCGTATTCTGGAATGCCTTCACATGCCACTGGAAGTTTTTCGATCATTGGCGAGTTTGTTAAGAGAAAAGGGTCTTCTTAAAGACTCTCGGTATACTACTATTGAGCACCGGCTCCACATTTTTGTGTTCATCGTCACATCGGGTTCCTGCCAGCGGGTAGCACAGGAGCGATTCCAACACTCTCCCGAAACTATTAGTCAGCTATTTAAAGGTGTTTTGGATGCAATAAACCAGCTAGCGCCAGAGTTTATCCAGATTCTAACAGCCAGCAATACAGACCTTGATGGTGTACCACCAGAGATTTTAACTAATCCAAAATTCTTCCCCTTTTTCTGGAATTGTATTGGAGCAATTGATGGGTCTTTGATTCCGTTGAATGTATCTGCAGCAGATGCTCTAGCTAATAGAACAAGGAAGCACTTTACTGCTCAAAATGCATTTGTTGCCTGCAGTTTTGACTGCAAGATTCTATTTGTTTTATCGGGATGGGAGGGATCAGCTCATGACTCACAAGTCCTAGCTGATGCCTGTAATAAAGGCTTTGAAATTCCAAGTGGAAAATTCTACTTAGCAGATGCCGGATACGGAATATCACCTAAATACCTTACACCCTACCGGGGTGTTCGCTATCATTTGAGAGAGCAAATAATTGGGAATCAGGTGTAAGTCTCCTTTATAATGATCATCCTAATTTTACTGTCCTAATACTAACTCTATATTAATTTCCAAAAGACCTCAAAATGCTAAAGAGTTATTTAATCTCCGTCATGCTTCTGCAAGGAATTGCATTGAGAGGACTCTTGGTATTCTCAAAACAAGATTTAAGATACTCAAGCAAGCATCCAATTATGGTGCAATCACTACAGCGGCAATTTTTAATGGGGTGTGTTGCCTGCACAATATAATTGCCCTTGATGCTATCCCAGCCTCTAAGTGGGGACCTACTCTTACGGAAGCCAAGCGAGCACATCAAGAGGTAGCTGCACGAGTAACGCCATCAGTCCTAAATTCCACTCAGCGAAAAAAACAAGGAGAAGAGCTGAGAGATATAATTGCTGCAGATATGTGGGAGAGTTATCAGAGAATTATGGAGGAGAGGAGATTTGAGCAAGAATAATTGCAATAAAATATAAACGTGACTAGTACTATGTATACTTTTATAAATAATACAAAAAAATTCATACCTGACTTATACCAGAAGTTTGTGAGTTGATAGCATCCTTTATCCACTCGACCTTGAAATCTTTAGAAAGAAC
>ML120418.1:436980-493794 GCA_003788595.2 Choiromyces venosus 120613-1 | reverse complement strand
GAGAAAGTACGCAAAAGACATAAGAAGGACCCCATCAGAAACCATAGAAGAAGCTAAACACCGTAGGTCTAGGTACCCCAGAGGAACACCCTAAAGGAACCCACAACAAAATTTTCACGGTAGTACCAAAGAACCCCATGGCATACAAAGACAGAACTGAAAAAAACGGACCGCATCCACAAACTCACACCGATCAGCTTAAAGAAACAAGTATCGGGTATGACGGTTGAGCAGACGACGGCACTAATGAACTAGTATCACTAGTTTAAGAAGAACGTCAAAGCCCAAGTAAGGGTGCATATCGGTAAGAGGACGACAACACAGTAGGTTAAGGCGAAGACAATCCCGTTCGACCTTGAACAAGGTGGATTGTGCTATCAGTGTGGAAGGAAAGGACATATGGCAAAAGACTGTCGAGTCAAAAAAGCCAATACCAAAGGACCAAAGATCCGAGAGTTAGATGTGGAGAAAGGACAAGAGGAGGCTTTAAACGACGAAAGTACCCAAGAATAGATGGTCCTGGGGACAACCAAACGAAACCCATCAAAAGAATGACGACGTCCTCAGGAAAAGATGGATCGGAGGATGACAAGACAAAAAACATCAAAACCACATACCTCAACACCACAGTAACCAACAAAGAAACAAAAAACCTCGAATCAGACCACATCATGGTCAAAGTACAACTACACAGCAGACAGGAACAGATATCAACAAATGCAATGATCGATTCAGGGGCAACTGAAGATTTTATAGACCGCAACTTGGCTATAAATCACCAGCTACCTTTAATAAAAATTGAAAAACCAAGAGATATATACATGGTGGATGGAACTGTATCAGATGCAGGACCAATTACCCATGTTACCAAAATCCCTATGGACATCGGAAGCCACAAAGAGAAAGCAACTTTCCTAGTGGCCAACCTTGTCAAACAAGAAGTCATCCTTGGCATGACCTGGTTAAAGAACCACAACCCAAGGATTGATTGGAGAAAAGAAGAAATCACCTTCGATAGCAACAGGTGTAAGGCAGTATGCCTTGATGCCTCCCCAACGGTATATGCGATACCAGAAAAGGAAGCAATTCGGGAAAATCTGGAAAGCTGGATTTTAAAGATCAGCACTAAGGAAGGACCAAACTATGAAGTTACGGTCAAAAGGCTGATAAAAGATGCGAAAATACCTATGAAAGGTTCGCAAAAAGCTGCAGGAAGCGACCTGTTCAGCATAGAAGGAGCCATCATCCCAGCAAAGGGACAAAAGCTCATCGGAACAGGAATCTCAATGGGACTTCCGGAGAACACCTATGCCCGCATCGCACCCAGAAGTGGTTTGGCAAGCAAAAACGGCCTCACCATTAATGCTGGAGTCATAGATGCAGACTATACAGGAGAAATTCGGGTCCTACTGGCAAACCTGTCAGAAGTGGACTACGAGGTCCACAAAGGGGATAGAATTTCCCAAATAATTATCGAGAAAATAGTCTCAACCCCCTTTAAGGAAGTACAAGAACTTCAACACACAGAAAGAGGAGAACAAGGATTTGGCAGTACAGACACTCAAGATAAGAAAAAGCTGTCAATAGCCTTTATCTCAGCACAGGCATTCGGTAGAATGCACAGAAAAGGAGAAATTACCGGAATCCTGAAATGGGACAATGCAAAACTCACACTAGCGGCTACAACAATTAGCACTGAATTAGCCCTACGAAAAAAAGGGAAGAGCGGAAAAGAAACTTTGAAACAAATAGTGCCCAAGGAGTATCACAACTTCTTAGACATATTTGAAGAAAAAGAAAGGACAGAACTACCACCGCACCGAACAGCAGACCACAAGATAGAGACGGAAGCACTGCCACCGTTCATGAAACTCTACCCCTTGAGAGGAGAAGAACTTAAAGAACTCAGAGAATACTTGGAAAAGAATCTGGGAAGACGGTGGATAAGGCCATCGTCCTCATCAGCAGGAGCACCCATACTCTTCATCAAGAAAAAAGATGGAGGATTAAGGCTTTGTGTGGACTACAGAGGCCTAAATGCAGTATCAAAAAAAGATAGATACCCATTACCATTGATAAGCGAAGCCTTGGATCGATTGCAAACGGCGAAATATTTCACTAAACTCGATATCAAGGATGCATATCAACACATACGGATAGCCAAGGGAGACGAATGGAAAACAGCATTCAGGACACGATACGGACTATATGAATATATGGTCATGCCATTTGGGTTAGCAAATGCACCGGCAACTTTCCAACGATGGGTTAACAACACACTCAGCAAATATTTGGATGTCAACTGTATAGCTTACCTAGATGACCTTCTAGTGTATTCAGATACCATAGAACAACATCGAAAGGACGTGGCCATGATACTAGCCAAGCTCAAAGAAATGGGGGTTCGCCTAAAACCCACGAAATGTGAATTTCACAAAGAAGAAACTGAATACCTAGGATTCATTATCAACTCTGAAGGAGTACGAATGGACCCTACCAAGACAGATGCCATAAAAATATGGACAACACTGGAAAGGGTTAAAGACATCCAAAGCTTTGTGGGATTCTGCAACTTCTACAGACGGTTCATAGAAGGATTCAGCAGAATAGCGAAACCACTGTACAACAGAACAAAAAAGAATCAGAAGTGGGAATGGGGAGAGCCGGAACGAAAAGCCTTTGAAGGTCTTAAGGAAAGACTCACCACAACCCCGATATTAAGACACTTCGACCCTGAAGCACCTATAATGATAGAAACAGACGCATCCAACTACGTATGTTCCGGAATAATATCGCAACAAGACAAGGAAGGGTTATGGAAACCAATAGCGTACTGATTAAAAACGATGACCAAGGCGGAATGCAACTATGACATACACGATAAAGAACTTCTCGCAATCATGCAAGCTCTCAAGGAATGGAGAAAATATGCACAAGGAAGCCCTCATACAATCAAGATTCTTACGGACCACAAAAACCTTGTTCCATTCACAACCACCAAGACCCTGAATGGAAGACAAATACGATGGAGTGAAGAGCTCAGTCAATACAACATCAGAATCGAATATCGACCAGGAAAAGAAGGGGCAAAACCAGACGCCCTCACACGAAGAACAAATGACATACCACAGGAAGGAGACGATCGCATTACACAAAAACAAAGAGTTCTGCTACCAAAAGAGCAATTCTTTGAGGATGAAGGATATGCTTCAGGTTCAGAAGAAATCAACACTATGGAACTATGGACGATAGAGGACTGAGACACTGAAAAGAATATCAAGGAAAAAACATCACAAGATGCATTACTGCAAGATATTCGAAAAGCCATAGAACGAAAGGATAAAGAATACCCGAAAGTGGCCTTAGGATCATGCGACTGGAAAGAAGGATATATGCGGTATGAAGGAAAAATCTGGTTGCCAGGACATGAACCGACGAGAACAGAAGCAATAAGAAGGAATCACGACACACCACAAAACGGTCACGGTGGAACAGCCAAGACATTGGAATTAATCCAACGGACATACTACTGGCCAGGCATGTGCCAAGACATTAAGCGATATGTCAAAAACTGCGACACATGCCAAAGAATAAAACCAAGTCGTCACGCACCCTATGGACTATTGGAACCACTACAAATACCAGAAAAACCATGGAAATCCATCAGTATGGATTTCATCACAGACTTACCACTATCGAACAACTATGACGCAATATGGGTCATCGTGGATCGATTAACCAAGATGGCTCATTTCATACCCTGTAGGAAGGATATGAAAACCAAACAATTTACGCAATTGTTTATGAAAAATATTTTCAAACTACATGGATTACCGAAAGATATCATCAGCGATAGAGGATCAATATTCACATCGGACCTATGGAAAGAGATGACCAAAGGATTGGACATCACATGAAAAATAAGCACAGCATTTCACCCCCAAACAGATGGTCAAACAGAACGAACAAATGCCTCACTAGAACAATTCCTAAGGGCATACATGGAATACTCCCAACAAGACTGGGAAGGATAGCTATCATTTGCAGAATTTGCATACAACAATACGAAACAAGACATCATCAAGACAACACCCTTCTATGCAAATTATGGACATCACCCCATTAATTAACCCATGGGACACATAGGCTTACCAGGAATATTGGAAAAAGATGATATCAGCCGACTACATGGACTCATCCAAACAGAAATCCGAATGGCACAAGATAAAATGAAGGAAAACAACGATCACTACAGAAAACCTGATCCAAGACTAGAATCAGGAGACAAAGTCTGGTTAATTACAAAAGACATTCATACCACGAGACCATCGAAGAAACTAGATTATCGGAAAATTGGACCATACAAAATCATTGAAAAAATAGGAGAAAAAGCTTATAAGCTAGACCTCCCGACCTCAATGAAAAACAAACACCCAGTCTTTCACATCAGCAAACTTGAACTCTACTCAGACGATCCTCTACCCTCACAAAAGAAACCTCCCCCTCCTCCTATCGAGATAGAAGGAGAAAACGAATACGAACTCGATCAAATAGTCGATTCAAGACTACATTATAGAAAACTACAATACCGAGCCAAGTGGACTGGTTACTCCACGCAACACGACCAAGAGTGGTACCCAGCAGAAAACTTCAGCAACGCCGAACATGCAATCGAACACTTTCACCGAAAAAACCCAGGAAAGCCTGATCAAAGAAGAAGAACAAATGAGCGACAAAGATTGGATCAATCTAGTCGATCTCCCCGCATCCAAGCCAATTACACCCGAACAAGCGGAGCACAATCAGGGAAACTGGACAGGCTGTTTTGACGATGGATGCCAAGTACACTTTACGGAAAAAGAAGGGGCCGAATACTGGCCGAAAAGATACAGAACCCCCCTACAACCACTCGAACCACCCATGACGACATGGGAAGAAACGTCACCGTCCCCGAGAACACCACCCCAGTCACCATGTGACAACAACATCCTTTTAACAGCAAAACAAGTAAGGTTTTCAGGGACGAAAACAAAGAAAAGAGGGGGCAAAAAATCTCGGCCAAAGGACAAGAAAGATGGAGACCAGTTGGAGGATTGTCCAACAATAACCCATACCGATTCCTTCGAGACGAAGGAAACCTTGAAGAGAAAGGTCCAGGAAAAGGAGGAGCGAATTGCGGAACTGGAGGAGTATAGAAAATAGTCAAAAGGAGAGATAGCAGGCAAGGATATCAGGATCCGAGCCCTGGAAAGAGAGCTAGCAAGAGAACGCTATGCAAGGAAGGAGGAAGAAAAAAGGTTCAGCAGGATTGCGGGAGACATGGCACACATCTGCAGAAACATAAAAAAAGATGTGTACTATGAAGGATACCATTACGAATCCTCAAGGGACTGAGGATTTAGGGAGAGGGGAGCTAGTATTACAAACCCGGCATGGTTTGTAATGGTTTCACATGACATACAATTGTATGTCATAGTATTTCATTTGTTAAAAGTTTTTCAAATGACTCAGTTGAGTCATACGATGATATGTTTTCACACTATGACTCAAGTACGAGTCATAGGGTTTCACATAACTCACAGTTGTGAGTCATAGTTGTTTATGTTTGAATTTGATTGGTATGTTGAGCGTTGACTCATAGGTACGCCTATGAGTCATGAGGATTAAGAGGCATGACTTCGTTTATACGAGTCATGAGGTTTCGCACATGACCCCTTTAAGGTCATGGGACTTTCGCGCATGACCAAGTATGGTCATGAGGTTATATGTTACGCGAGTGTATGAGTCACAGTTGTGACTCATTTGATTTGTAAGCGGGTTGCTGGAAGAACTATATAAGGAGGTCAGTAGGACCTGATAGTTAGTTCTTCACGCAACCACCTAAGTTATTTCCTATCTTATAAGTTATCAATAAAACACCTTTACGCTCTTTACAAACAAAGACCAACCAACACGAAGAAGAGACAGAAAGAATACTAGTTAACGCTATAAGGACTTAGTATTGGCAACGGTCAATATCTAAGACATAGCGTAAGAGAACTAGTATCAGAATTCTCGAAGGAAGGAGAATACAATAGGAGATGGGTGAGTACTATCCCTATAAGAAAGCTAACAATAGTCTCATTACCTGTTGCGAGATATAAGAAAGGAGAGATCATATAGTGGATCGTAACAGCTGTAACAATCCTGCAGAAGTAATTGATAGGTACCAATTTGTCATCATGCTGAATAGAGATCAAAATGACCAAGCCACTTCATACATAGATGATCATTTGAGTACACAGTATCAGAGACAGAAAGAAAGTAGTCATCAGGTATTTTTGTCTCAGTATACCAGTGCTCTTGATGAATTACACCAGATATAATTATCATAGGTGGTAAAACATGACTATCTGCATTGATAGTTTTATAAACTGTAACCAATTCACAGTTTGTAGAACTGACTAAATAGGACTATCTAGTAGGATCTTGGGTGATTATCCACTGATCTCACCCTATTCCAATCTGAAAGCCTGTTTCATCGAAATTATATCGATCTCTTGACTGAATACTATATGTATTGCAGACTTTTTCATAATGACTGAACCAATCCAGAATACTTTCAGGATTATGAGCATTTTTGCAATCCACATTGATGCTATACTGCTTGCAGATATGGTATTCTGGATGCCAAGCAAGAAAACGCGGAGCCCAGTGTTCACTAATGACAGGTGTGAGTATTGAATGGTCCTCCTGCACATGCAGTAGAATTGCATTAGCACATGTGGTGATCATGTGCAAGTAAGCAGACATTCCAATGCTGTCCAACCAGTCCAGATACTGACAGACAGCAAGCTCCTCCTCCTCCATCAGCTTCCTATTTGCTGATAACCGCTTCTCCTTTGACTCCCTCCCATTCTCTCGTACTCTTAAACTCAGTGGTGGAAGATCGAATTCCTGTGCTACAACAGCTAGATTGGGATTTTCATCCCCTCTTTGTGACAACACCTCTATTGCTTCCTGTATCTGAGATTCTACAGAGCCATAGGACTCCTTGGATCTAACCAGACTCATGGGTGACATAATTTGACCATGATGTGGTAGAAATATATGATTTCTATTGGAGTTTTATTGAGTTTTATTGGAGTATTATCATTGAGCCGAAATTATCGTTAAGCTGTCAGGCACTCCTCTGGAGTGCCCCTGGGTTGCGAGTTTATGAGCAACCCGGGTGTGGTGGATGCCACCACCTTGGCATGATTAGTTGGTAAGTTTAAGTACACCAGCTCCTCATGACCCTGGAGTAATGCCAAGACAGGGCTACTGAAACTCTAATCTGGAGCCTCACGTAACCACAAATAAGGATCTGCTTCGATCATGGATTGTTTCCATAGATTCCGCCCATTCCAAGGGACTAAAATCCAAAGTTGACCCCCATCTATGGAATGTGAAAAATAAGAGAGTTTGGTTGTGTAATCCATAGATTTCTTATCCCTGCATTCAACTTATCACTGCAATCTATGGAAAAAGTAATTATCTCTGAAGGTAATTCTTCTCAATAACATGCCTTCCACTATACCTTGAGGTTGACCTACAGGAAGTGGAACCTTTAGCACTATTTCAGCATCCTGTTTTGCACTAATCACCAAACTTTCCACATACATTTCGTAACTATAGATTTTTAGTAGGATTTCCACAGAACCTCAACCCATAGACTGGCTGCAACAGGTGAACCAAACATGCCCTAATTCTCTGTGATTTCCTACCCAAAGTACCATATTATGTTAGTATCATATCTTGTCTGAGGGACACAAATTGGGGGGTTCCTTACTTATAAGGGGATATAGTCTGGTATGATTGTTTGAATAATATATCATAGCTGAAATTCTGAACAGCTGTCATTATTTTCTCCATGTCTCTACTCTTAACTTGAGATAACTTACAGTACCTGAACATACATGTGGAATTTCTGTGAGAGATTTTTGCAAGTACCCCCATTTTTTTGATGGGTGGCAGTGTTGTCATACTTTTTTCTGCACTCATATGGTGCCAAGCTTGTAGCTTCTAGCTATTAGCACTGAATTTGGTTGCAGAGTGACTACTTCTTTTTTCCTTCCCACACTAGCATGATCACTTCTTGTTTGCCTTCCCTCAAAGCCAATCATCAACCTCCCTACTCCAAACAATATTACACAATCACTAGGCCCGCCAAAAATGCTCCTGTCATTCAGGTCTCCTGTCTTGTTTGCACTGGCATTTCATCCTTCCTCATACTTTATTGTCTAACAATTTACATCTCATCGGAGGCCCACTGTAACTACGTACAAGTCAGAGAGTCATGCCATAGTGGATCAAGTAGCTTGCCAAAGTGTGGTGGATAAACTCAAAAGAAGGTAGTATGAACACCTTCAGGAGCAATAGGACAAGCAACAGGAGAAGCATGACATGCAACAGAAGGAACTTTACAAGACAATTGTGCAACAAGCTCAACAATATGCCACCCTTACTGTGAAATCCCTGCACTCTTTATCCCCCTTCTCATTCTGATTTGTTTATAGGGTATTGCTTTGAATGAAAGAACTGAAGTGCTGAGGTTGAAGCAGAATTTCAACCTACAAGGAGCCCTAGGTATATAATCTACATACTGCTCTGATATTGGGTTACTGAACATTCCACTACAGAATGGATAATCTTTGAGGCTACGATGGAAGCGAAGATTGAGGGTTTTCACTGCACAAAAAAAGGACTTAACATCCTGTCAAAACAACCAGAGTTTCAGGTGATTCTAGGGTCTGAAGTCAAAGCATGGCATTTCATTGCTAAACAAGTTACTGACTGTGTCCCAACTCTATACCAGACAGTATCCAAGTATGCTCATGGTAATGATAGCACCATAATCCTAAGAGCGGCTGATTATGCTGCAAACGAGTTTACTGCACTGGTGATATTTCTCAAGTTGCAGAGCGCTTGGCCTGATGTGTTAACATGGAGGGTGGAAGCGGAGGAGGATACTCTGTGTGGGGTTACAGAGAATGATACGGAGGGAACGGTAGGGAGGGGAGGTACGGAGGGCGGTGGAGTGGGCTTCGGGGGTATACATGGAGAGGCCTAAGGAGGGAGATAGGTAGGGGATGGGAGGGTGGAACCGGCGGGGGCTACAGCGCACGAGAGGATGTCGATCTCAACATGCGAGACACCGAATATGACCAAACACCGCTCTGTTGAGCATCCGAGAATGGCCATTGTGGTGTAGTGAAACCACTTTTGGCACGAGAGGATGTCAATCTCAACAAACCAGATCCCGACCTTGGCCTGGCACCGCTCTGTGGGGGAGCTGAGAAAGGCCATGACGGTGTCGTAAATACACTTTTGTCACGAGAGGACGTCAATCCCAACACGCTAGACACTGAATATGGCCGAACACCACCCTGTTGGGTGCCTCGGAACGGCTATGAACTAGTTGTAAAAACACTATTGGTACGAGAACATGTCCGCACCGACTCACCTTACAGTTTGAACAAAGCTCCCGTCTCCTGGCCGCTTTCTGGAGGACATAATCAAATTGTGAACATGCTTCAGGAAAGGATCAGTCGCACCTCCGACCCTGCTCATGATGGAGGCCAAGTAGGAACCCCGCAGTCTGCTGTGAATGGGCAGCAGTATGCTGCGGGTACGTTGTGGGGTGGTAGTGATCTTGGTCCCGACATCACAAACCTAGAGGGACCAAATGTACATTTATTAACTTACCCCAAGAAGCATAAATAGATATCGGACTACGATGAATAACTCCTCCTTTCTGGGCCGCCACCCACTTCTCAGCTGAATCAATATGCTCATCTTCACCCACCCCCGAGTGGCTGTCGAGTCTTTCAACCGTTTCAGGAACCTGACACCCACCCTCACAACCTTCAATCCTCTCCCAGCTTCGTTTGATCGGTATTTCATAATCTCCTCTTTCTTTCGAAATTTTGGCCTTTCTCATCTCCATCTTTCCTTCTTTGGAACCAATTGTATTCTCATTCCATTAATGATTCCCTGGGTATGGGATTTGTTTTAACATGGCTTCTATCAATCCAGATGTAAATAGAGTTTGATACCTGGCGTTTTCTACATTCAACCTTTTACACTCCATTTCCTCCATTTTTACATTTCCCCACGCCCCTTTTCTTATTCTTCTTTACCTTTTTCGTTAGAGTTCTAGTTACACATGGTGCATATTTCTTGGTTTCCTTTTTCTTCTTGTACTGTGCTTCTCAATCTTGGTCTTTTGGTTTTTGATGATGGTGTCAAGGCATGATACTTCGAGTTAAGGTGCGCCTCAATGCAGTCAACTTGCGCTCAATCCACTATCAGTTTAAGCTCCGGAAGCCCCTTCATAGATTGACAAATTGCGTGTTCATCTTTGCCCATTTACCTCCTACATTACCGTTAAGTAATCATCGTCTATTTGTTGTTCGGGCTCGCATACTGTGGTACTGGCTCATCAGTCTATCATTGCTAGGGCAGTTAATAGTTAATATCAATTTATCAAACTCTAACCCTGACTAATCACGACTCGAACCTTTTTTACTTTCTCTACCGCTATTGAATTTTCTTTATATTCTACTTTTTTCTTTTCTTTTTTGAAAGAATTCTGCCCAAAGTGGTCGTCGCTTGTAACCAAAGTAAACAATTCACCATTTTATGAACGCAACCAGCCTACCACGAGGATATCGACCATCTAGTTCTCAGAGAGTCACTGCGCCGGTAGAATCTCAATTTCCCTATTAGCCTCGCCTTTGGTCATGCCCTGCTGTGTAAAGTACTCTACGGCAACACTACTTGTGATATTACCATTGGAGTCTACCCATTTAACTGCCATACATACCGTTATTCGAGAAAATGTTTAACTTAGCTTAGATTACTTGCATCCCTACAGTATGAAAGAAGTGCGGTAGAAATAAGCTTTATTACCGTGGCTGGTAAGTTTAAGTACACTAGCTCCCGATGACCCTGGAGTAATACCAACATGCAGCTACTGAAACTCTAATCCGGAGCCTCACGCAACCACAAATAAGCATCTACTTGGTTCATGGATCGTTTCCATAGATTCGGCCCATTGCAAGCTACTAAAATCCAAAGTTGACCCCCGTCCATGGAATATGACAAATAAGAGTGTTTAGTTGTAATCCATAGATTTTCTATCCCTGCATTCGAGTTATAACACCAATCTATGGAAAACGTAATTATCTCTGGAGGTAATTCTTTTCAATAACATGCCTTCTGTTATACCTTGAGGTTCACCTACAGGTAGTGGAACCTTCAGCACTATTTCAGCATCCCGTTTTACACTAATCGCCGAACTTTCCACATACATTTCATAGCTATAGATTTTTACTGGGATTTCTGCAGAACCTCAACCCATGGATCAGTTACAACAGGTGAACCAAACATGCCCTAACCCTCTGTGAACTCCTACCCAAAGTGCCATATTATATTCGTATCATATCTTGTCTGAGGGACACAAATTGGGGGGTCCTGACTTACTAGGGGATGTAGTTTGGTATTATTGTTCAAAGAATCTATCATAGCCAAAATTCTGAATGGCTGTCATTATATTCTCCGCATCTCTACTCTCAACCTGAGATTACTTACTGTGCCTGAACACACATGTGGAATTTCTGTGAGAGATTATTCCAAGTACCCATATTTTTTGGTAGGTAATGCCATTGTCCTACCTTTTTCTGCACTCATATGGTGCCAAGCATGTAGCTTGTAGGTATTAGGGCTGAATTCGGTTGCAGAGTGACTACTTCTTTTTTCCTTCCCACACTAGCACAATTACTTCTTGTTTGCCTTCCTTCAAAGCCAATCATCAACCTTCCTACTCCGAACAATATCACATGATCACTATGCCTGCCAAAAATCCTCCTGTCATTCAGGTCTCCCATCATGTTTGCACTGGCATTTCATCCTTCCTCATACTTCATTGCCAGACAATTTACATCTCATCGGAGGCCCACTGTGACTATGCACAAGTCAGGAAGTCATGCTATGCTGGATCCAGAAGTTTACCAATGTGTGGTGGACAAACTCGAAGCAAGGTGGTATGAATGCCTTCAGAACTAACTGGAGAAGGAACAGCAGAAGCATGATGTACAACAGAAGTAGTAACAGCAGAAGAACGATGTACAACAGAAGGAGCAACAGGAAAAGCACAACATGCAACAGAAGGAGCTTTACAAGAAAATTGTGCAACAAGCTCAGCAATATGCAGCCCTGACTGTGAAATCCCTACACTCTTTATTATTGTTCTCATTCTGATTTGTTTATAGGGTATTGCTTTAAATGAAAGAACAGGAAAGCTGAAGTTGCAGCAGAATTTCAATGTGTGGGGAGCACTGGGTATATAATCCACATACCTCTCTGATAATGTGTTACTGAACATTCCACTACAGAACGGATAGTCTTCCAAGCTACAATAGAAGGCAAGATTGAGGGTTTTCACTGCACCAAAGAGGGACTTAACATCCTGTCAAGACAATGAGCATTTAAGGTGATTCTAGGGTCTGAAGTCAAAGCACAGCATCTTATTATGAACCAAGTTACCAACTGTGTCCCAACTCTGTACTGCACAGTATTAAAGTGCACTCATGGTAATGATAGCACCATAATCCTAAGAGCAGCTGATTATGCTGCAAATGAGTTTACTGCATTGGTGATATTTCTCAAGTTGCAGAGTGCTTGGCCTGATGCGTTAGCATGGAGGGAGGAAGTGGGGGAGGATGCTCTGGGTGGGGTTACATAGGATCATATGGAAGGAACTGTGGGGGTTGATATGAGGGGAGGTACGGAGGGTGATAAAGCGGGGGCTGCATGGTGGGACATGGAGGAGGCTGAGGAGGCTGAGGAGGGCGATGGGGGGGGCTACTGTGGACGATACAGAGGGGAGGGTGGACAGGGTTATTTGGGGGACTCTGGGGGAAGCTAGAGTGGAGAAATGGAAATAGAGGCCATAGTGACCTTAGCCTTATGCCAACCATTTAGATAGTTAATGCAAGGACTTCGTATTCCTTTATTATCTTTAAAAATTGCTAGTTTATGGATCCAATAAGGCTTCGTGTATGGAGAGTCTACTTGGGCTGTCATACTCCCGTGGCCGAGTTGAAGTTGGACACCCAAATACAGTAGTGGTCGCCGGGCCAATAAATGGGCATATCCAAAGTGCCAATCTGAGCATAATGATTCCATATACCGTACTAGAAAATAAGTAACCAGGATACGAAATTCGTCGCCACCTGCTAACTTCCAGCTTAAAGTATACTCAGATACCTTCACCAATTACCCAATATGCGATGGTAAAAGCACATTTGGCACGAGAGGAAATCAATCCCAATGCGCTAGACACAGACGTTGGCCTAACACCACTCTTTTAGGCAGCTAAGAACAGCCATGGCACCTTCGAGGACTGTTTTGTCAAACCACTTCTTGCCGAGGAATGCCTCCATGGTGTTCTTCGCCTCGACTGTTTTCGGGGCCATTCTACTCTCGTTAGTGAAGACTAATTGACTGGGAGAATGTACAACCCCTCCGTAAGCCAGTGAGATATCCATAACACTATTATCATTCAGAACAACCCTGAACCCGGCTCTGACAATAGTGATATCATTAGCCTTTCGCTTAGCCTGCTTGTAAGACTTGATAACGTTCCGAGTGCCCTCTGCTCGTAGTGGTATAGTCGACTTTGTAGTGATAGAATCCGCCGGTAATGGCGTCATCGGGTAGGCGACAAAGAACTCCTTCATCGGGAACAGAAACTCACCACAAGTCTTGGACTGGGCAGTAAGGACAGTACCAGAGGCAATGAGTACAGAGTTAAGATCCGAGATCGGCGAAGCAGTAACAATGTTTCCAGCAGGTGTAGTAGTGTTCCGAATCCACCACCTCATTAGTCCTAGCTAAAAAGTAAGCAGTGTGGAAAGAAGTTGGGAACAAACCTGTCTACCAGTGAAATACCTCAATTGCTTCCTAATTGCCTCGAGGACAACCACTCTCTTACCCAACTTCTTGTACCCCTCCAAACACGTCTTTTCCAGAACCATTAGAGAGGTATCCCCGCCAATGACGACTTCTGCTTTCTCGTCGTCGATAGATAATTCCTTGAAACCTTCAATGCCTCAATGTCACCGACATATACCGATACTCCATACTTCTTGTGCTTGAACTTGACCTCAACCTGGACTTTCCTGCTCCCAGCGACAATCTTTGCAGATGGGTACACGTGCTTGAGTTCAGTGAGTTGCTCAATAGTAGCTGTCCTAAAACAGACCTGTTTCTCATTCCTGTAGAAGAGAGACTGCTTAGTATACTTCCTCAACGCAGGCGGGTAGGTAACCTCGGTATGTGGCTCATAAGACTTAAAGTTGAATCGGGGGAGTAGGTATTTACCACCGAGTACATCTACTTGAGTAGTGGCTTTATTCCCGGAAGAGGGTAAGTGACAGCAGTCATCGCGGCCGCAAGTTTTCAGCGGAGCGCCATATGTAGCGCCGCCAAGCGGGACATCTTCGGTCACTGTGCTCGGTTGGCCTGAGCTCTTTGTTTCATCACTCGAGCTCTCATCCGCTCATGACTTTGCTGCTGCAGTAGGTGTATCTTCACAGCCCCCGCCGGGGTGTCCACAACTGTCAGTTCCGGAAACCTTCGTTCCGGTGATGTAATTCCCGCCCAATTGCCCTTCAGCTTGACTTTTTCGCCTCAAACACAAGGCCGGCCAAGTCCTCCCGCACGACGCTCTTCACCGCATCAAGGATAGGTTTATACCACGTGCACCGACGAAGATTCCCCTCCAATGCACCCTCCAACTCCACCATCTCCTTACTAAGCATATACCGTCACATCACAGGATCATACGAACTCCGCAGAAGGGCATATAGACTCATAACGATACCGGGCGTGCAAAAACCACACTGGGAGTCATGCAACTTTGCAATTCTTTCTTGCAGTGGATGAGGATTCACAGCGGTACCGAGTGCTTTGATTGTGATTATATGTTTACCCTCCACTGTCCCATAACCAGAGAAAAGAGAAAACAAACCACTCAAAACCGGTGCCAAACAAGCATTAACCATCAAATCCTCCCACCATCAAGCACATCCTGCACAACAACAGTATAAGCCCCACACCTGTCCTCTCCTCACCCCAACTTGGTCCCCTTAAGTTTCTGCTACGAACGGATCAAGTTCAATAACGTCGCTACAGAATCTACACTTGCCAATGTAATTTTCGTGCTGTTGAGGTAGAAGTTTAAGCTCGAGGATGTGAACGTGCCCCGTACATGTGGGGATAAAGCTTCATTCATGGTTGGTTGGGCCGCAGAGGTTTTTAGGAGGTCCTGTTTTCGTTTTTCTCTTTTTCTCTTTCTTCCTTTCTTTTCTTTTTTTTTTTTTTTTTTTTTTTTTTTTTTTAAAAATGAAAAAGGGAAAGAAAAAAAAGAATTGTGATTGTTGCCTAGCTAGAAAGGATGAAGATTGATGGCAGGAAGGGAGGAAGAAAGAGCAGAGCTTTATTTTACTTGCTTCATTTCTCTTTCTTTTACATACTTAAATTACGATCCCATCCCTTCAATTCGCAGTGATTAAATCCAGTTGCATTGGCCACCATTACCATTACCAATTGCCAATCACCACCAGAGACACAATCTGAATCCGCAATCCCATTTTTGGAGTGGCGTCCATCCAGAATGAAGATGGGAGATTACTAGTCGAGCATTAGTCCTAGGCCTAGCCTTGTTCGTGGTGTGAGCGGCCGGCTCAGTTATCAGTACAGATGGGGAGGGGTTGTTCCCTTCCCTTCTCCAACCTCCCTGCTCTCTCTTGTCCCACCTACCCTGCAGTGTTTCAGTTTGGTATCAGAGTATGATAAATTTCGTGCTTTCAAGAAATGGTGCAATAAATTACTTTACCAATGCCTATTCCAAGTTGCTTTACTGTATTATACGTGCCCTCGGTGGCAGGTAGGTAGATATGGAGAGATCAGTAGCAGAATTGCAAATTACTCATAGCCCTAGCTAATACTGCAACATACTCGCACTAATCCAATTTATCCCTATCATACAATCAATTAGTCTACATTCAGTATCCCTGCAATGTCGAATCTCCAGTCACATACCCAACACACAACAGATAGTTCCAGTACAGTAAAAACTGGAATACTTAGATCTCATGGTAGATGTCCAGCATTCCCTTCTTGCGTTTCAGGGGAGAAAAACACGGCAGACAAAAACCCTTTTCCAACCCCCAACTGAGACAAACAGAAATAAAAATACAACAGACCTTACTAGGAGCAGCAACTCCAACATCCCAGTGTGAGGTCCAATTATTGTAGATTTTATGGTAGGGCACTCACTCAATTCTATTATTCTGAGATGGAAGTAAAAATCAAGTTCTTCCAACAACCCTATCGTTGCGCAGAACTACTGAGTCGGCCGAAATTATAGAAAAGATCAACAAGTTATGGGAACAAAGTACCCAGGCAAAGACTGGGCAGATGTAACGTGAGAGGTGGTGATACCTATCATGATGTTTGTTTTTCTCCCTTCTCTGCGACGCTCGAGTCTGTAAAGTTAAGCTGCAACTACTCCTGGTTTTTAACTTCTTCTACTCCCTTGTCTTTTCCATCATGTCACCCATATGATTCCCGAGGTTCCGTATTCATGTCCATGTTTTGCTCAAGTTTTTCTTCCATCAACAAGTATACTACCACCCAGTTAATCAAATCAATCAATAAATTCCCGCACAAGCACTCACTTACTAGAGTAGATTACCTTCTAGCACCCACCAAGTATGAGAAAAGTCAGCTTCTTAATGAATGAAATATTTCTTATTGTTTTGAAAATAAGGGTAGTGGACTCACATCAGCAAAAATAATATCTTGCACTAGGTGCATCTTGTGCATCTGATGCACAGAGTGCACATAATGATAACTGTTAACCAGGATGCAACATTGAAGTGACATTGCATCCTGATATTGAGTCATGCACCTTGTGCATCTGGATGGAATGTGGACATGGACCCCTATGCCTGGTGTACCCTGACAACACCTGGCACTTCACAGTTGCATCCTGGTGACATCTGGTCCTCAACTGTTGCATCCTGAAGGCATCTGGTCTTAAGTGAGTATATCATAACAACATCTGAGGAGAGAGTCTAAAATTCAAAACTGCTGACATTAGCATACCAGCAGTGTGACCCATATACAGGACTTAGGTCACAAAGTTTCTTTTTGTAAAACCATTTCAATTTTATCTATTCTATATAAGTTTCTAACTAGTATACATGAGCAAGATGGATTTCACATCAGCATTCCTTTAATAGACAAATACTAGTTCCTTAACAGTAGATAGCTTCGCAGAGAATTATGCCAGGTGGGCACAGAATGTGTCATTGGAAAGCTGACATGGAGAGGGTCCAGGAGCATGTCTGATAGGCATGAATGAAAATCTGAGTGTCAAGCTATCTGTCTTCAAAGTTAGCAGAAATTTACTAGTAAAGCCTATTTCTATAGCAGCCTGTAGCTCAGCGAGGGCTAATGCCAGGAGGATGTGGGATGTGGCGTTGGAAAGCTGGCATTGAGGGGATTCAGGAATATATCTGACAGGTGCAAGCAAATGTCTGGGCATCAAGATATCTATCTTCAAATTTAGCAGAAATTTACTAGTAGAGCCTATTTTCATAGTAGCCTGTAGCTCAGTGAGGACTGATGCCAGGAGGACATAGGAGGCGGCGTTGGAAAGCTGGAATCGAGGGGATTCAGGAACATATCTGACAGGCATGAGCAAATGTCTGAGCATCAAGTTATCTATCTTCAAATAAGCAGCAATTCACCAGTAAAGCCCATTTTCATAGCAGCTGGTAGCTTAGCAGAGACTAAGGCTAAAAGGATGTTGGAGTCAGCATTGGAAGGCTGGCATCCAGGCGATTCAGGAACATGTCTGACAAGTGGGAGCAAATGTCTGGTCATCAAGCTATCTGTCTTCAAACTTAGCAGAAATTCACCTGTAAAGCTCATTTGCATAGTAGCATGTAGCTCAACAGAGACTGATACCAGGAGGATGTGGGAGGCAGCATTGGAAAGCTGGCATTGATGGGAATTAGGAACATGTCTGATGGGTATGAGCAAATGTCTGGGTATCAAGATATCTGTCATCACATCAGGGCATCAGGGTGTTAAGATATTGCTCTTTGATGTTACCAGATTACTGTTGGCTGGATCCATTAATAGTAGATGTAGTTGTTGAATATAACTAAAAAAGATGATTAAAAAATGTGTATATGAAAAGATAACAACATGCTGTATTACCTAAGATGTCATACATATCACTCAATTTTACAGTGAATGCAACTGTCATATTTGCTCCCTTCAGAGTTATGAGAATGACACAGACTTGGATATCAGTGTACCATATTATTTCATTAAATTGAGTATCTCTATCCAGAGTTCTAATTGCCATTTCAAGACAACTCATTACTATAGAGCCTACTATTTAATAAAAAGGGTTAAAGGAGATCATGTGAACTCCTGTTAAGCAGCCTTAGCTTTTATTAACCTACCATTAATTATGTGCTTGAGTGATCAAACCTTGCCCAAGTGCTACCCAATTTGACAAGATAATATGCTATTTGAGTCTTTCTCTTTTTTCATGCCTGATTTGGTTTAGCCTTCAGAGTGAGTGGCTAATATGTAGCTAGCTGCAACCTCATGTCCAATGCAAACTCAGAAGGCAACCTCTTGTCCCACACAAACTCAGGATGCACCAGGTGCAATGTAGCAGCATATCCAAACTCAAGATGCACCAGGTGCAACTGAGTATAGCTTCCAAACTCAGGATGTACCCAAGTGACCAATCCAAGCTCAGGAGGCAACCAAGCATCCCTGCAGAACTCAGGATGCACTAAGTGCAACTTAGTGCTGCATCCCAACTCAAGATCCAACTGAGTGTCCCACAGAAACTCAGGATGCACTAGGTGCAATGTAGCAGTACATCCAAACTCAGGATGCACTAGGCATACTAGGCACATGAGAAATGCAGCTTGTGTCAGGATACAATGCCCATGCATCAGAAGCCAGATTTTTTTTTTCCTGATGCAGACCTGTTCATTGTCAATTTTGTGATATCCCTACATTGTCCAGTTTCTATCCAGTAGTGTACAGTATGCAAAGCACTGTACAGTAAACATTTAATAAGGTTTGTTTTTATACCTTGATACTCGACATCATAGAACGCCCTCCCAAATGATGGAAGGAAACTGATCCATTGGCTACAACTCTGCTCTACATTACTGAAACAAATATATAGCCTATTTACACCATCGTTTCATAATATAACCTGTACAAGAATGAAAAAAATCACATCTGAATAAGTACTGTAAACTAATACAAAGATACATTCTACCCAGAGCTAGCTACATAGACCTCACTTAAAGGATAAACAGTAATCTGAGCTGCCTGCAAACCCATGCACTTAGTTAAGAATTGTTCCTTTAATACATCCAGAAGTAGTACATCATAAGATATATAAAAAATCTCAATATTTCTGGGTACAGGCACTGTACTTGTATTACAAGTACTGTTTGAATGTAACTGTGTGCCTAACTACTGTACAGGAATACATTATCCCTACCTTCTTTCATCAACTTTAGTCATCCTCCTTCTCCATTATTCACATATTAAAAGTAGCAGATCATGTCCTCAACCAAGTATGCAACATCTATTGATAATACTCCCATCCCGAGGTCAAAACTGTAGTACAGAGTTCGAAACTGGAGAGATAGCACATGATACCTTTCAATTTCTAATAAAGAAAATCCTGGAAGAGAGATAGAGATTAGCTTCATAGTTGCTGACCTGATGTATTATGTTATTGCATAGTCTAGCAAACCTGAGTTTGGGGTGTTACTAGGGTTAAGGATGTAGTTTGGGATTACCTACAGGATATATACCACTCGAAAACCTGGGCAAACCCTTTTTTATTTTATTTTATATAGGATATTTCACCGCTTACTAATTCTCAACATGGATAGAATTTCTGTAAGATTTCTTGGAAGCTGGTTTCATTGAGGACTTGTTCCTCAAGTTGGATGCTTTAGTGGTTCATTTCGAAATTTGGGGGGTGGGGGATAAGTTAAGTAGTGGATGAGCCGGAAATTCAATATCAGGGGGCCTGTCAAGGTAGATACTAGTAGTCAGGTAGAAGTTACCATGGATGGAACAGATGTCAGAACTAGACGTAGGTGAGAGAGCATTCCCAAGCTAACCCTATGAGCAGAGTGATATAATTATATCAAAAAGGGATCGATCACAGCCATAGTTCATGTACCATATTGACCTGAAAGGTGATAGTACTCTAGAGTACCCTAATTTCTCGAGATATCTGATGCATTGGTATTTCCATGGCATGGAAATGATTGGACAGTGACTGTCACACAACAAGCCTCATCACCCCCACTTCTTGACCTGGTCACATACGGATACAAGCAGAATGCTGACAAACCCTCTCCTTTCCCTGTCAAATCACCGTACCATATTATCTACATTTTAGCTAATATTCTACACTTAGAATCATGGTAGAGGCTACTTATACACGATCGGTCACTATGGAGGACAATAACGCAATAGGGAGTTTCAACGATACATTCAACCAAACATTCACAATGTCGGATGAGGATGCGCAGATCATGCGATGGGTCTCCCCACTGGAGCCGCAACACCGACATTAAAGCATGCGGACAGAATGATTTGGTAGTGTTGGGGATTGGCTTTTGGAAATGAAGGAGTTTCGGGATTGGAGGACTCGTAGAAGCGATGTGGGAACAGATGAAGCTGTCTTGTTTTGTTTTGGAAATCCAGGAGTAGGGAAAACTTATCTGAGGTATGTAGATCAGTGGATAGTGAGCCATTTAAAGAAGAGACTGCCACTGACAACAGAAAAAAATTAAAAAAAAGCTCCCTTGTGATCGACAGCCTCAGCGATCAGGCAAGGATGGAGGATATTGTCGTCGTGTTTATACTGCAAATACTTTGCCCAACAAGATCAAACAATCATGAACATAATGGGAGCAATTGTGAAGCAGCGGCTGGGGAAAGCAGGAATTCCGCAACATATACGGGAGGCGTATCGAAGGGGGAAAACAGAAGTTGGTGGTTGGGTCTGCCACTTCCAGATCTGGTGGGAATGCTGAAGTCCACAATTGCATTGCTACCGCAAACTTTCATCTGTATAGATGCCCTTGACAAATGCTTGGCAAGGTACCTGCCAGAGCTACTTGAGTCTCTGAGAGATATCGTTCAGGAGTCAGCTACGACAAGAATATTCCTTCCCGGAAGGCCCCATGTCGGAGAAGACATCTGAAGATGTTTTGGCAAAGGGGTTATGCTGCCGATCAGTGCTAACCATGATGGCATCAGGAGTTATCTGGAGATGAGGTTAGTCAGAGATCCCAAATCGGATGCGATGAGTGATGGTTTACGGGCCCATATCATAAGGATTATCCCGGAAAATATATCAGACATGTGCATAGGAATATCTTGCTTTTCGACTCTATGAATAGCAATATGCTCATTACAACATTTATGCAGATTCCGCCTCGTTTCACTTAACATCGACGTCATTTTAGGAGAGGTCACAGTTTGTCAAAGAAGAAAGAAGCTTGAAGAGATGACACAAGTCAACGGACTGAGCGACATATACACTGCCACTCTAAATAGAGTGAAGGCACAGAAGGGAAAAGGGCTAATACTCGGAATGAACGTGCTAATGTGGGTGTCGCATTCGGAACGACCATTACAGGCCAACAAGCTATGTCGTGCCATGGGAGCGGACATTGGATCTACCGATTTGGATCTCGAAAATGTTCCAACATTGCGGACACTCCTAGGAGCTTTTCTGGGTCTTGTCACCATCCAGGCATCTTCCTCTACCGTCCGGCTGATACATTTTACTCTTCCAGAGTATCTCTCAAGTGATCCGGTCATCTTCGGTAGCCCCCACTCTTCAATTGAGGAACTTTAGTTGACATACCTTAATTCTCCAAGTATCAGTAACCTTTTGTCAACTCTTTGCTTTGAGGTGCCAACTATTCTGCTCCTAGAATATGCTTCCTGTTAGTCTGTAATGGGGGCACCCTAAAGGAAGATGCATCTTAAGGTTATGACTGCATCAATACCTCAAAGTATAGATAAAAGATCAAAGATAAAGATAATTTCAAATAAAAGAATCAAATGGTAAAACTTAATATTGTTAAGCCTGAAAGCTTTACTCAATTCAAGTTTCTCAATAGGATTGTTGGTTGCTAAAGTAGAGTGGGACTTGCTTATACTTAAGTAGATATCATTTATAGCCAGGTCCCACCCATCACTACTGTGACCTTCAGTAGTACCCTACCACACTCATGATTATCTGATACACTGTCTCTATTACAATAAACTATCAGGGATGTCAGATAGCTCATGTATAGTTAAGTCTATGAATCGGAACTGCTTTCTACTATGTATCTCAAATACAACTATATAAGAGAAAACCTCTTCCTATTGTCAACATGTCAGTAGTTTGCTACCTTATAGACTCCAGACTGATACTCCTATTGACTCAGTGGCCCAGCAGCAGTATTGTCTTTGCAAGCTATGTAGTCAATCAGGATGTAGTCAATTAGGTAATCTACTGTACAGACTAATATACTTGAATTGACTACCCAGCTCAACTGTAAGATACCCAGCAGTGTTAGCTTGGTGGACACTACTCACAGCCAATCTCTAAGTGACTATCTCTATCATAACAACACTCATACCTCTCGAGTCTGCTAATATCTCATAGTTATACTACCAATGAGGGGGTTAGTATAGGCTTACTCTTTATTCTATTATGTGGGAAGACTTCTATTGCTCCTCAACTCCCAATAGGCCACTCTAAGTATTACTGTATTACCCAAAAGCTAATAGAGTTGATTCATAGCCTATTCTATACCAATCAGTGCCTCAGTAGGTGACTGCCTTATAGGTGGCTACCTATATCCTTCTTATATATTCAGTGAATGTAATTGATTATATGATATTCAGGCAACTTATATGGTATTATGAGCACTACTTGAAAAGCCACCTCTGACTAGTAAAGCCTCAACTTTGTACTTTTTATTAGTCACCATGAAATCTGGGATTTAGCAGCCTCTCATGCTCCCATTATGACTTCTAGTGACTTGCTGAGTAGTTCCAATAACGTTTAAATACTTTTAGTTACTATGGATCATTTTCCTCTAAGTCTGATTTCTCATACACTGTTGAATGTAGTGCAATGAGGTTCTGTCAGTAGGGTAACTGAGACCCCTTAGCAGTGTGATTACCCCCTCAAGGTAGGGTAACAAAACCCTCTTATTGTCAGATCATGCTCTTAAATCCATCTATGATAATATACAAAACATTATACAGATGACCTAATAGCTAGTTCCCCTCCTATTTCACATTGCTCATAGTTGGGAAAAGCAAATGCAACAGAAAAGCAAGTGTAATACAACACAAAGTTATTTTTTTTTTTGGTTCCCAGGGCAATAGTAAAGCAAGTGCAATGCAATATAAAGTTTTTTTTGTTTCAACTGATATAGATAATATGAGTAATCAACCCAATGTTGCTCCCACTCTATCACACTATTTCAACCCCCCCCCCCACCCTCAACTACCACAATACTGGAATAATATCAAATCACTAGCTATAATGACTGATATCTCCAAAAAGCTTGAAATAAAACAATGACTAAATAAAGCACTCAAATGGTTAGAACAAGAGCCAACTAAAACAGCAAGTACTGCAGCACAACTTTTTGATGTGAATACAGTCTCAATCTGGTCACGCCAGCTATAAAAATGTAAACAAGTACGCAATTCCTGTAGAACCTTCAATCAACATGGCGGTAATAATTTGATCTTGACCAAACCCCAAGAAGAAGCTATCTATTGGTTCTGTTACCAGCAATGGGAGATAGGAATTCGAGCTACACCTTTTATAATTTATGCCACAATCTGCCACCTCCATCAGGCAGAGAAACAGAATCAACCATCTCAAGCCTGTTTTCATCAATAGCTTAAAAAGAATTCTAGTCTTAATACAATTAAGACAAAACCAATTGCATGAGTTTTAATTACCACACATAGTGAGAAGGACCTGGAAATCTTTTTCCAAAACTATCAGAATGCCCTTGCCAAGAATAGTATCAACAGGGCAAAATATATTTATAATATGGATGAATCAGTATAAGAATTGGTTGTCCTACTGGGGAAACTGTGATTGTCCCCTCAGAAGTTAAGGATCTCTATACTACCAGTCCTGAGAATCATAAGTCTTTGACTATTATTGAGGCAATATGTATTGATGGAAGTCACCTACCTCCTCCTGTCATTATTTGCTCTGGAGAGAAAATTATGGAGAGTTGGGTCCATGAAAACCTTACAGGAGCTGAAGTCATTACAGTCTCGCCTATAGGTTTAAGTATGTTGCAGCTGGATCAGACCAACATTGGCATATACTCCTTCTTAATGGTCATATTACACACTGCCAGAATGACTTTATCATTAAATGTCATGAGAACCTTATTGTTCCCTTCAAATTTCCTTCCTATTTAACACATGTTCTGCAACCTCTCAATGTTGGAGTTTTCTATCCCTTGAAGCATTACCACAATAAAGCAATCAACCATGCACTGCACTCCCTTGAGATTGAGTACATGATTTCTTCATTCTTCCGTGATCTGGGCTCCATACATAAGCAAACATTCCAACCTCATACAATCAAATATTCATTGAAAGATTCTGGAATGTTTCCTGTTTCTAATAAGGTGGCATTAAAAAAGATGTGGTATTATAATAATAAGGCAAAGCATACTATCACAGAGCCTATTAGTTTAAGAGATAGCTCTGAAGTTGCTTCTAGTCAGTATGAGGTATCTATGGAACATGATGGAGACTTGGAACTTCCTATACCTTCAAGTAGTTACTTTGAGTCATAAAAAAGTCTGGCAGAGTGGGTTGACAATGTACAAACCTTCAGTCCAAGTTCTAAAGCACAGTTCAAAAAATGAGCAGAAGGAACTCAAGTTCATCTTGCCTAGGCACAACTTCAAGAGGAAATATACTTAAGTATTCAAACTCAAATACATAAATAGTCAATATGTAAAGAAAAGTCCAGGCATGTAATTCAGAAGGGTGGAGTAATCACTGTTGAAGAAGCACAACTCCGAAAAAAGGAAAAGGAGGAGAAGAACAAGGCTGCTGCAATAAAGAAAGCCCAAAAAAATATTCAGGTTGCTATTAATAAGGCAAAAGCAGTATTGAAATGTTGTGGTATTGATGCTCATAAGGCTGAAAAAGAACGAGTACAACAGATTAGGAATATCAGAAAAGAAGATCAAATTGTTCCCCCAGAGCTTCTGATTGCTATTGCAGATCCTGAAAAGAACCCTATAGCAGAAGATCTTGAGTCACTCCAGCCACCACCTGACCTACTGCAAGCTTTGTTACTGCTAGAGGATACTTCAGTCCCAAGGAGTGTTCTAATTGATCCCCAATTATTCAATTATCAAGATAAGGAGAGAGAGTAGGATATAGATAGGGTACAACAATATACTGAGGAAATAATGAAAGTACCTAGATTCTTGAGAGTGATTCTGAGGACTTGGCTGGAGAATCTGATGCTGATTCATCTTGTATATCATATGACTCAATTGTAAAAAATACCGATTTTGTAGGCTTGAACTGAGATAATATATCTTGGATAGAGGGTACATATTTGTAGTTAATAACTCATATTATCTATATCAGTTGAAATAAAAAAAACTTTATGTTGCATTGCACTTGCTTTACTATTGCCCTGGCAACCAAAAAAAAAAAAACTTTGTATTATGTTGCAGTTGCTTTTCTGTTGCAGTTGCTTTTCCTGACTAGGAGCAATGCAAAATAGGAGGGGAACTTGCTATTAAATTCTCAATGAAAGTTTTGGAGATGTGGACAAAAAGAAAAAAAAGAGGAATGCTATCAATAAATGAAATAAGGTAGCTGGAATATAACAGACTACTAGAATGAATTTAAAATGGTTGCAATAGATACAGAATATGATGGAGATACAGTAGGGAGATTCCTACTAAGAGGGAAGAAATAGACATCACAAGATACTTATGTACTAACAGACACCAAAATTATGATACTCAATGAACTAGCAAAATAGGCTATATTGAAGGAAAATTGTATTAATATGGTCAAGCATCTCAAAGGGAAAGATACAAGTTCGAAAGAGCAAGAAGTGCCCAGAAACCAGAACAGCATATTCCAACAAGCACATCCAAAGCTAGAAGATAGGGGAGATCTGTTACAAACCTAGCACAAGAATGGGTTTTCAAATAACTCATAATTATGATATTATAGGTTTGTAAGGCTTTCACACATATGACCAATTAGGTCATGTGAGTTTCATACATGATTCACATTTGTGAGTCATAATTGTTATAATTGATTTGAGTTATAAGATGTTTTGCACACATGACTTATTTAGAAGTCATGTGAGCTTCATACATGATCTATTTTAGGTCATGTAGTTATTATGTTATGTGAATGTATGAGTCACATTTATGACTCATAATAGTTATTGATTTGTAAGGTAGTTGTGGGAAAGACTATATAAGAAGGAGAATATGATGTTGTAGTTAGTTCTTCATACAACTACCTAAGTTATTTCCTACTTATAACTTTATGAATTACAAATACATTCTTTACCTACTTCCTACATATTGATAAGCTTTTGATATATAAATACTTAATCATAACTGATTAAGGATTTACTATGATAGTACTCTTACAATTGACATTCCAGGAACTTAAGATTATAAAGGTACAATTTTAAGGGGAACATAGTACTACTACAAGAAGAAGACTAAGTTAAGAACTGACAGAGATACTATTAGGCATAATAGTATTTGGTAAGAACCTCATGAAGAATAGCTAATAAGAAATTACATAGTTGTTACATATTGTTACGATCTGCTATAAGATCTCTCCTTTCTTATATCTTGCAACAGGTAACGAGCCTATCGTTAGCTTTTTTCTTAGAGATAATACTCACCTATCTCTTGTTGTATTTTCTTTCTTTCGAGAATTCTCAATACTTGTTATCTTACACTATGTCTTAGATATTGACTGTTGCCAATACTAAGTCCTTACAGTGCTAACTAGTACTGCTTTGGTTCCTCTTCGTGATTGTTGGCCTTTGTAGTAAAGAGCGTAAAGGTGTTTTATTGATAACTTATAAGATAGAAAATAACTTAGGTGGTTGCGTGAAGAACTAACTATCAGGTCCTATTGACCTCCTTATATAGTTCTTCCAGCAACCTGCTTACAAATCAAATGAGTCACAACTGTGACTCATGCACTCGCATAACATATAACCTCATGACCATACTTAGTCATACACGAAAGTCCCATGACCTTAAAGGGGTCATGTGTAAAACCTCATAACTCGTATAAACGAAGTCATGCCTCTTAATCCTCATGACTCATAGGTGCACCTATGAGTCAACACTCAACATACCAATCAAATTCAAACATAAACAACTATAACTCACAACTGTGAATCATATAAACCCCTATGACTCGTATGTGAGTCATAGTGTGAAACATAATATCATATGACTCAATCAAGTCATATGCAAAACCTTTAACAAATGAAATGCTATGACATGTAATTGTATGTCATGTGAAACCATTACAAACCATACCGGGTTTGTAATACTAGCTCCCCTCTCCCTAAATCCTCAGTCTCTTGAGGATCTACGACTATACCTTTCATGGTATATGTCTCAATCCACGTTCTCTTTCAATCTGCTCATATCGTGAGCGATTCCACTAATTCTTCTTTCCGTCTCTTTTCTAGTGTATCTTTCTTTCGCTAGTTCCCTATCCAAGGCCTTATTTCTGAGTCTTAGGCCTTTTTCCTCCTCTCTTAGTCATTCAATGGTACCTTCTAGTTGTTTGACTGCTTTTTATAGGTCTTCCTTCGATACAAACTTTTTATCCCCTTCTTTTTCCTCCAGTTTCATCACTGAAACTTGGTTCTCCCCCCACCTTACTTCCTTGGTTCCTTTCTCATGAAAGGAACAGTGGGTTCGCATACAATTTCTTGCTGGTATTTTCTTGTGCTTTGGTCGGTGGGGGATTGGTTCTTTTGGTGTGAATAGTGGGAATGTTTCTCAACTTTTTTCCCAGCTGTTGGCATTGCTGGAAACGTTCGAACTAGTAGTTGCTGTTCTGGCCGTGGGCTAGAGATCATATCTTTCTTTTGCATCCTTGTGGATCGGGCACTCTTCATCTATGCATGCTGTGAAATGATATGCCGCATGCTCGGTTTTCATGTCTTCATAGTATATCTTGCCCCAATCTTCAGTTTCTGGGGCTTGGCTTGTTTGGGTATCGTTGATGGAAGGTGGAGACTGTATTTTGGGCATTGGTGAAGTTGGTTGCTGGGTACCACTCTCGATCATGCTGTGCAGTATAGCCAGTCCACTTGGCTCAGTATTGTAGTTTCCTATAATGTAGTCTTGAATCAACTATTTGATCAAGTTCGTATTCATCTTCTCCTTCTATTTCGATAGAAGGAGGGGGAGGTTTCTTTTGTGAGGGTAGAGGATTGTTCGAATAAAGTTCGAGTTTGCTGATATGGAAGACTGGATGTTTCATTTTCATTGCGGCTGTGAGGTCTAGCTTATAAGCTTTTTCTCCAATTTTTTCAATGATCCTGTATGGTCCTATTTTGCGATAATCTAGTTTCTTTGATGGTCTCATGGTCTGGATATCTTTCATGATTAATGAGACTTTATCTCCTGATTCCAGTCTTGGATCGAGTTTTCTGTGGTGATCGTTGTTTTCCTTCATTTTATCTTGTGCCATTCGTATTTCTGTTTGGATGAGTTCATGTAGTCAGCTGATATCATCTTTTTCCAATATTCCTGGTAAACCTCTGTGTCCCATGGGTTCATTGATGGGGTGATGCCCATAATTTGCATAGAAGGGTGTTGTCTTGATGACGTCTTGTTTTGTATTGTTGTATGCAAATTCTGCAAATGATAGCCATCCTTCCTAATCTTGTTGGGAGTATTCCACATATGCCCTTAGGAACTGTTCCAGTGAGGCATTTGTTTGCTCTGTCTGACCATCTGTTTGGGGGTGGAATGCTGTGCTTATCTTCCTGGTAATGTCTAATCCTTTGGTCATCTCTTTCCATAGGTCCTATGTGAATAGTGATCCCCTATCACTGATGATATCTTTCAGTAATCTATGTAGTTTGAAAATATTTTTCATAAACAATTGTGTAAATTGTTTGGTTTTCATATCCTTCTGACAGGGTATGGAATGAGCCATCTTGGTTAATTGATCCACAATGACCCATATTGTGTCATAGTTATTCGATAGTGGCAAGTCTGTGATGAAATTCATACTGATGGATTTCTATGGTTTTTCTGGTATTTGTAGTGGTTGCAATAGTCCATAGGGTGCATGACAACTTGGTTTTGTCCATTGACACATGTCACAGTTTTTGACATATTGTTTAATATCTTGGCGCATTCCTGGCCAATAGTATGTCTGTTGTGTTAATTCAAATGTTTTGGCTGTTCCACCATGTCCATTTTGTGGTGTGTCGTGATTCCTTCTTATCGCTTCAGTTCCTATTGGTTCATCTTCTGGTAGCCAGATTTTTCCTTCATACTACATGTATCCTTCCTTCCAGTCGCATGATCCTAGTGCCACTTTCGGGTATTCTTTATCCTTTCTTTCTATGGATTTTCGAATATCTTGGAGCAATGCATCCTGTGATGTCTTTTCTTTGATATTCTTTTCGGTTCCTTGGTCTTCTATCGTCCATAGTTTCATAGTATTGATTTCTTCTGAGCCCGAGGCATATCCCTCATCCACAAAGAATTGTTCTTTTGGTAACAGGATCCTTTATCATTGCGTAATGCGATCATCTCCTTCCATTGGTATGTCATTCTTTCTTCTTGTAAGGGCATCCAGTTTTGCCCCTTCCTTGCCTGGTCGATATTCGATTTTGATATTGTATTGACTTAGTTCTTTGCTCCATCTTATTTATCTTCCATTTAGGGCCTTAGTAGTTGTGAATGGGACAAGGTTCTTGTGGTCTGTAAGAATCTTGACTGTGTGAGGGCTTCCTTGTGCATATTTCCTCCATTCCTTGAGGGCCCGCATTATTGCAAGGAGTTCCTTATCATGTATATTATAGTTGCATTCTGCTTTGGTCATTGTTTTTGACCAATAGGCTATTGGTTTCCATAGCCCTTCCTTATCTTGTTGGATTATTATTCCAGAACAGACATAATTTGATGCATCTGTTTCGATCATGATGGGTGCTTCTGGGTCGAAGTGTCTTAGTATTGGAGTTGTGGTGAGTCTTTCCTTAAGACCTTCAAAGGCCCTTTGCTCTGGCTCTCCCCATTCCCACTTCTGATTTTTCTTTGTTCTGTTATAAAGTGGTTTCGCTATTCTGCTGAATCCTTTTATAAATCTTCGGCAGAAGTTGCAGAATCCCACAAAGCTCTGGATGTCTTTGACCTTTTCAGGTGTTGTCCATACTTTTATGGCATCTGTTTTAGTAGGATCCGTTCGGACTCCCTCAGAGTTGATGATGAATCCTAGGTATTCGGTTTCTTCCTTGTGGAATTCGCATTTCGTAGGTTTGAGGTGAACTCCAATTTCCTTGAGTTTTACTAGTATCATAGCTATGGCCTTTCGATGTTGTTCCATGGTATCCAAATATACTAATAGGTCATCCAGGTAAGCTATGCAGTTGATGTCCAAGTACTTGCTAAGTGCGTTATTGACCCATCATTGAAAGGTTACTGGTGCATTAGCTAATCCGAATGGCATGACCATATATTCATATAGTCTGTATTGCATCCTGAATGCTGTCTTCTATTCGTCTCCTTTGGCAATCCTTATATGTTGATAGGCATCCTTGATATCGAGTTTGGTGAAATATTTTGCTGTTTGCAGTCAGTCTAAGGCTTCACTTATCAATGGTAATGGGTATCGGTCCTTTTTTGATACTGTATTTAGGCCTCTGTATTCCACACAAAGCCTTAATCCTCTATCTTTTTTCTTGACAAAGAGTATGGGTGCTCTCACTGATGAGGATGAAGGTCTTATCCATCGTCTTTCTAGGTTCTTTTCCAGGGATTCCCTGAGTTCCTTGAGTTCTTCCCCTCTCAAGGGGTAGAGTTTCATAAATGGTGGCGGTGCTTCTGTTTCAATCTTGCAGTCCACTGCCCTATGTGGTGGCAACTCGGTTCTTTCTTTTTCTTCAAATATGTCTAAGAAGTTGTGATACTCCTTAGGCACTATTTGTCTTAAGGTTTCTTTTCTGACCTTTCCTTTCTTTTACAGTGCTAGTTCTGTGCTAATTGTCGTAGCTGCCAGCGTGAGTTTTGCATCATCCCATTTTAGGATTCTGGTGATTTCTCCTTTTTTGTGCATTCTATCGAATGCTTGTGCCAAGATGAAAGCGATCAATAGTTTTTTCTTGTCCTGAGATGGTTCTTCCTCTTGGTGATATGTGCTGCCAAATCCTTGGTTGCCCCTTTCTGAGGGTTGAAGTTGTTGTACTTCCTTGAATGGCGTTGAAACTATTTTTTCAACAATTATCTGGGCGATCTTATCTCCTTTGTGGACCTCATAATCTACTTCTGACAGGTTTACCAATAGGACCCGAATTTCTCCTGTATAGTCTGCATCTATGACTCCAGCATTAATGGTAAGGCTATTTTTGCTTGCCAAACCACTTCTGGGTGCGATGCAGGCATTGGTATTTTCCGGAAGTCCCATCAAGATCCCTGTTCCAAGGACCTTTTGTCCCCTTGCTGGGATTATGGCTCCTTCTATACTGAACAGGTCACTTCCTGCAGCCTTTTGCGAACCTTTTATAGGTATCTGCATATCTTCTCTTAGCCTTTTAACCATAACCTCATAGTTTGGTCCTTTTTCAGTGCTGATCCTTAAAATTCAACTTTTCAGATTTTCCTGAATTGCTTCCTTTTCTGGTACTGCGTATACCATTGGGGAGATGTCAAGGCATACTGCCTTATACCTATCGCTATCTCAGGTGATTTCATCTTTTCTCCAGTCGATCCGTGGATTGTGATTTTTTAACCATGTCATGCCAAGGATGACTTCATGTTTGACAAGGTTGGCCACTAGGAAAGTTGCTTTCTCTTTGTCACTTCCGATGTCCATAGGGATTTCTGTGACATGGGTGATTAGTCCTGCATCCGATACAGTTCTATCTATCATGTATATATCTCTTGGTTTTTCGATTTTTGTCAAGAGTAACTGATGACTTATAGTGAAGTTGTGATCTATAAAATCTTCAGTTGCTCCTGAGTCGATCATTGCGTTTGTCGATATTTGTTGTTGCTTGTTGTATAGTTGTACTTTGACCATGATATGGTCCGATTCAAGGTTTCTTAGTTCCTTGTTGGTTATTGCAGTGTTGAGGTGTGTGATCTTGATGTTTCTTACTTTGTCATCCCCTGCCCCATCCTTTCCTGGGGACGTCCTCCCGCTTTTGATGGGTTTCATTTTATTGTCCCCATGACCACCTATTCCTGAGGACTTTCGTCGTTTAAAGCATCTTCTTGTTCTTTTTCCACATCCAGTTCCCGAATCTTCGGTCCCTTGATATTGGCCTTCTTGACTCTACAATCTTTTGCCATGTGTCCCTTTTTTCCACACTGATAGCATAATCCTTCTTTCATGCATTTTCTCCATTCTTCCTGGGGTAGTCTTTGGTACCTCCTTCGATTTGTAGCATCCAGGTCCATGGGATCTCCTTGCAGGATTTCCTTGGGTGTTGTTTTAAAAGTACCATCTTGGTTTCTTGGGATGCCATATGTCTCTGTCTTAACTTTCTTTGCCTGACACAGATGTTTGAGTGTGGCCAGTCGAATTTCTTTGTTCATAACCCATACTGCTAATTGGTCTTCTGCCGTGATTGTTTGATCATAGTGATCAAATTCCTCTTGCAATTTCAGGTTCATTCCTGCGTATAGCCATTCTCCTGCTGTTGTGTCGTCCAATTCTGCTTCTGTTAGGGCCAGTTTGAACTTATTCCAGTATTCTGTGATAGTCTGAGTTCCTTGGACCATATTTTTGAGTTGTATTCTCGCTGTTCCCCTTGGATCTATTTCCCTAAATTGGTTTTTAATCGCTTTCTTGAATTCTTCCCAGTTGTTTCAGGGTTTGGTTCTTATTCCTTCCATATAGGTTGTGAGACATGAACTTGCCTCTTTTCTTAGTAGACTGGATACATAGGTGATTTTTTCTTCATTGTGTTCCTCTGCCCATCCAACTGCTTGGAAGTAGATTTGCAGTTCCGCTAGCCAGTTCCTGAGTTCTTTTCTATCACCTGTATAGGTGCTTGGTGGTTTAACCTTCAGTTTCGGAATGTTCATGGCTTGTAGTATCTGCGCTAGTTGTCTAAATAGTTCTTCTTCTGCTGGTAGTGGGTTTGCAGCTTGTCCCACTGCTTGTCCTTGGCCCAACGTTCTTTCCGTTCTTTCTTCTTCCTCACTTGCAGATTTGTTATGTGGTGACTCTTCTTCTGGTGTAACTGGACTTGGTGTTCTACCACTTTCCGAGGCTGTTCTTGCAAGTTCGTGTGCAACCTCTGGCAGTTCTAGGGATTGGTCGTCGTATTTGAAATCCGTGTTGTCGTTGGGTGTTGCTTGTAGACGCAACCAAATGTTACGATAGGCTATAAGATCTCTCCTTTCTTCTATCTCGCAACAGGTAACGAGCCTATCGTTAGCTTTTTTCTTAGAGATAATACTCACCTATCTCTTGTTGTATTTTCTTTCCTTCGAGAATTCTCAATACTTGTTATCTTACACTATGTCTTAGATATTGACCATGGCCAATACTAAGTCCTTATAGTGCTAACTAGTACTGCTTTGGTTCCTCTTCGTGATTGTTAGCCTTTGTAGTAAAGAGCATAAAGGTGTTTTATTGATACCTTATAAGATAGGGAATAACTTAGGTGGTTGCGTGAAGAACTAACTATCAGGTCCTATCGACCCCCTTATATAGTTCTTCCAGCAACCTGCTTACAAATCAAATGAGTCACAACTGTGACTCATGCACTCGCATAACATATAACCTCATGACCATACTTGGTCATATGCGAAAGTCCCATGACCTTAAAGGGGTCATGTGCAAAACCTCATGACTCATATAAACGAAGTCATGCCTCTTAATCCTCATGACTCATAGGCGCACCTATGAGTCAACGCTCAACATACCAATCAAATTCAAACATAAACAACTATGACTCACAACTGTGAATCATATAAAACCCTATGACTCGTATGTGAGTCATAGTGTGAAACATGATATCATATGACTCAATCTAGTCATGTGCAAAACCTTTAACAAATGAAATGCTATGACATGTAATTGTATGTCATGTGAAACCATTACAAACCATACTGGGTTTGTAATACATATTGCATGATATAAATAGGAGAGATCTATAAACAATCCTAATAAAGAGTAGCATTATATGGCAATGCTCAATGGCACTTCCATGAGGGGATGACCATATTCAGATATCAGGATATTGGGAAGAAGATGAGACAGAGATGCAGATGTTCAGGCATGGTGAGGATATCGACTTGATGTCAGGTAGTATTTAGATATAGTGCAGCATTACTATATAATACAGGATGCACTGAGAATGATATTGTGTTACAATATATATCAGGATGTATAGGGTGCAACCAGGGGCTGCAATGGAACTCAGAACATAGCAAGCACACAGGTCACATGAGAAATTTAGTATACATCAGGATATGACACCTATGCATCAGATGCAGGATTTCTTTTTGCTGATGCCTGATCATATTGATCCTGAATACAGTCCTACTTCTACCTCCTATACTGAAGTCATAGCTCAACTTGCTCTGAGATGTAAGGCTAAAGTGAAAAGAAAGAACTTCCTCACTGCAGTATAAGTTACTGTACCCAATAATAGTCTAATTAGGTTCAATGGTCCTAACCTGTTGCCCACGGCTGTGAGAAGATTTCTGTTCCCACACCTCAACCCTGCTCCTCATGAACACTCTACCTACATAATAGTCACTACTCCAGATCTGATGGTATTTGTCCTATAGCAGGTCAACTGCCCTTTCTCTGTTTACTTCTCAACTCTAGTTAATGATAAAGCAGCATTAACATCAGTAAAAAAAAAAACCTGCATCCTGATAGTGCCCAGTGTGATCCTATATCCTGTATACCTAGTACATCCTGAGTTTGGAGGGTGTGCTCAGTTGCATTGTAACATTGGATACCAAACTTGATTGCACCCTATGTATTCTATATTTAAATATAATATGTTAGGATAATCTCCTAGATCACTCCTATTATATAACCATGTAACAGGCAATGGTACGATAATATTATTATATTTATTCTTCACACTATAGGAAATACTTAGAATCATAGCTGTAGGGATGTATTCAATCTTCCTAAGATCAAGTTCTGGTATTCATACTTAGTCTTCCCAGGACTAAGTTCTCATCATCATACTTAGTCTTCCAAAGACTAAGTTCTTGTGCTCACTTCCTCCTTATCATATAAGGCAGATATCTTCAGGTTCATTTTAGTAAAGAGAGTAATGGTGTTTCATGTTTATAAAGTTGTAAAGTTATATGTAGGAAATAACTTAGGTGGTTCTATGAAGAACTAACTACAACATTATATCCTCATCCTTATATAGTCCTTCCCACAACTTGCTTACAAATTAATAAGTTACAACTGTGACTCATACACTCACGTAACATAATAACCACATGATCATACTTGGCCATGCATGAAACTCACATGTCCTCTCAATAGGTCATGTATGCAAAATATATCCTTAAATCATATGACTCAACTGAGTCATTGCAAAACCAAATCAAATATAATAACTATAACTTGTAATTGCAAGTTATGTGTGAAACTCACATGACTTCTAATGAAGTCATGTGCATGAAAGCCTTACAAACCTATGACCTCATAATTATAAGTCATGTGAAAAGCATTTTCTATGCTAGGTTTGTAATACTAGCTCCACCTTCTTGAGGTCTAAGTTCCTTTAAACTATCAGTCTATTATCTTCCTTTTCTACCAATCGGTCCAAATGCCTGGCCTATTTCCAAATTTCCTTATTGTTTCTTTCCACCAATTCCTGCAAGAAATTAGTTTCTTGTTTCTTTATTTCCAATTTCATTTTCAACATCTCTATTCCTCCTTCTACTATTCCTGCTCTTATCTGTAAACAGAGTACCATTCCACCTAATCATTGGTTTTCCCTTTGGAAGGTTCTTCCATTTCTCTCCCACATCATTGCTTGTCTCTGATAGAACCTCACATCTGTTCTGGCCTCATCCACCATCATTTGAAGTGTGTCTATATGGTCATATAGATCCTCCAGAATTTCAGTTTTAATCCCTTGAGACCTGGTTAAGGGGATGTTCATTGCTAATGGGAGTTTGCTCTGATCACCCCAAGGCACATTCTTCTCTTTACTGACCTTGGGCCAGGTTTTTTGTTTTTTTGCCCCCCCTTCTCTTCATTTTTGTCCCCAAAAACCTGCAGCTCCTGACATGGAGAGGATACTGTTATCCACAGATGTTGATGGCAGCGTACATAGTTCTTGCAATATTGGTGGGAATGTTGGTTCCTCCCATCATGTTATAGGTGGTGATAGGAGTGGTGATGTTGGGGGTGTCCTGTATCCCTCTCATGGCCAATAGTCTACCCACTCTTTCTTTGTAAAATGTACTTGGTATCTATTGTCATAGCACCCTATCCAGTTTACCTGATTGTGCCTCCTCTGTTCTAATGCAACTTGAGTTAATACTGAGAGGTCTGCTAGATTGATCCAGTCTTTATCACTCATTTGTTTTTCTTCTTTGACCAGGCTTTCATGAGTTTTCTAGATGAAAGTATTCTATTGCATCTTTGGTATTACTAAAGTTCTTAACTAAGTACCACACTAGATCATCGTTAGGAAGATATCTTATCCACTTAGTGAGATACTATAGCTTACCATAGCACTTTCTCAAGTCAACTATTTGATCAAGTTTGTATTTATCTTTTCCTTTTATTTCTATTGGAGGAGGTGGTTCTTTTCATTGTAAGGGTAAAGGATTATTCTGATAAAGTTCAAACTTGCTGATGTACTAGTGAAAAACTGCATGTTTATTATTCACTGAGGGGGGAAGCTTGAGTTTATTTGCTTTCCTTCCTACCTTTTCTAATATCTCATTTGGTCCCAGTTTCTTGTAATCTAATTTTTTGGATGGTCTCATGGTGCAAATATCTTTGGCTTTTGGCCAGACTTTGTCTCCTGATTCTAGTCTGTGATCTGATCTTTGGTGTAAATCAGTATTGTCTTTCATCGTCTGTTGCACTGAGATGATCTCTGTTCTGATTGTGTTATATAGTTGACTCATATCTTCTCTTCACAATATTTTCACTATGGTCTCATGACCCATGTACTTATTAATGGGGTGATATCCATAATTTGTGTAGAATGGTGTTGTTTTATTGATTTCTTATATTGAGTTATTATAGGCAAACTCTATGAATGGTAACCATTCTTCCTAATCTTTCTAAGAACATTCTACATATCCTTCAAGTTAGAGAAACTCTTCTAGTAAGGAATTTTTTTTTTCTGTTTGTCTGTCTGTTTGCAGATGGTAGGCTATGCTCATCTTGTGGTTAATATTCATTCCTTTAGGTATTTCTTTTCATAGCCCTAAAGTAAATATCGAACCTCTATCTGTGACCATATTTTTTAGTAACCCATGTAATTTAAATATATTTCTTGTGAATAGTTGCACAAATTACATTGTATTCATGTCTTTGCAACAGGGAATAAAGTATGACATTTTGGTCATATGATCTACCATAACTTATATAGTATTATAATAATTTAATTGTGGCAGGTCTATGATAAAATCCATGCTGATCAATTTCTATAGTTTTTGAGGTGATTCTAATAGCAGTAACAGTCCATATAGTGCAAGACATATTACTCTCATTCTTTGGTACATCTTGCAGTTCCTGACATATTATTTAATATCTTTTCACATTTCTGGCTAATGGTATATTTGTTGTCTCAGTTCCATAGTTTTTGCAGTTCTTTCTTGACTACACTGTAGTATATTATGGTTTTGTCTTATCAGTTTTATTCTAGTAAGTTCATCTTCTAGTAGTCATATCTTTCCTTCATACTAAAGTTACCTATTTTTCTATTCACATAATGCTAAGGCCACCTTTGGGAATTTCTCATCCCCTCTGTCTAGAGCCTTCTTTATTTCTCTTAGATGATGGTCTGTTTCAGCTTTTTCCCTGATTTTATCTTTGATAGTAGTTTCCAGTTCTTGAGATTCCATGATGTTGATCTCTTCTATTCCTATTTTATATCCTTCATCCACAAATTTTTCTTTTGGTAATAAAATTTGTTTTTGTCATGTTCTTCATTCATGCTTTTCTCCAGGGAAGTCATCTGACCTTCTTGAAAGTGCATCTGGTTTTCCTCCTTCCTTTCCTGGTCAGTACTGTATTTTGATGTTATGTTAGCTTAATTTTTCACTCCAATTAATTTGTCATCTATTTAGTTCTTTAGTGGTTCTAAATGGTACCAAGTTTTCATAGTCTGTGAGAATTTTTACCACATGTAGGTTTCCTTCTAAATATTTTCACCATTCTTTCCAGGCCTGAATTATTGCTAACAGTTCCTTGTCATGAATATCATAGTTGCACTCTACCTTAGTCATGGTTTTGATCTGTAAGTCACTGGTTTCCATATTCCATTTTCATCTTATTGTGATATGATACCACAACAGACATAATTGGATGCATTGGTTGCTATCATAATGGGCTGATTAGGGTCAAAATGATATAATATGGGCATTGTAGTGAGTTTTTCTTTTAGTTCTTCCAAGGCTCTTTGAGCTTTTTCTTCCCATTCCCATTTCTAGTTTTTCTTAGTTAGTTCGTATAAAGGTTTAGCCTTTCAGCTAAATCCTTCTATGAATCTCTGATAGAAGTTACAGAATCCTACAAAGGACTGTATTCCTTTGACTTTTCCAGGTGCTTTCTATTCCCTTATTGCTTCTGTTTTAACAGGATCTACTCTTACTCTATCCTTATTGATGATGAATCTGAGGTATTCTATTTCCTTTTTAAGGAATTCACATTTTGTTGGCTTCAGTTTGATACCTATTTCTTTTAATTTTTCCAATATCTTGAGTACATCCTTTTGATATTGTTCACAGGTATCAGAATAAATTAATAGCACATCTAGGTAAGCAATACAGATGATATCTAGATATTTGCTAAGAGCTGTATTTACCCATCGCTGAAATGTTGTGGGCACATTTGCTAGTCTGAATAGCATAACTGTATATTCATATAGTCTGTACCAAGTTCAAAATGCTGTTTTCCATTTGTCCCCTTTGTGTATACAAATATGTTAGTAGGCATCTTTGATATCTAGTTTGGTAAAGTATCTTACTGTTCTTGGATAGTCAAGAGCTTCACTTATAAGGGGCAATGGGTATTGATCCTTCTTGAATACTGTGTTCAACCCTCAGTAATCTACACACAGCCTCAACCCCCTCTCCTTTTTCTTGATGTACACTATTAGAGCTCTTATTGATGATGAAGAAGGTCTAATCTATCTTCTATCCAGATTGGTTACCCAGTATTCCCTTTGAGCTTTTAACTCTCTTTCTCCTAGCTAGTATAAATCCATGAACATGGCTGTTTTTCTATCTTCTGGTTCAATTTTGTGGTCAGCATACCTGTGTGGGGGTAGGTCCATTCTTTCCTATTCTTCAAAGAGTTCGAAGAATTTATGGTATTGTACGTTAACAAAATTAACCGTACATCCATGATTCATAGCAATGCAACCCTCCTCATCACCTCTCACTTTGAACACCACCTAAAGAAATTCCTCTACATCAACCAAAACTCAACCAATTTTCCTAATTCTTTTGTTTTAAGAAACTATGCCTCCTATTCTTTGCAGTCATACCAAAAAGCCTATTCCCTCCAAGCACCTCTCAGAGTTTACCAGGGGGAGAATTCTCGGGTTACACGAACCTCAAATGAGTTATCGCCAAATTTCCCACTACCTTGACATCCCCCTCAACACTATTAAAGATAGTATCTTAAAAGGAGATCAAGAGGGCCAGGAGAGAAAGGGTAGAGGAAGATATCCTAAAACTACCAAGTTGCAGGATGATGCTATGGTGGAGGAAGCTCTCAGCTATCGCAATACTAGCTATTCTGAGATTGCCAAAAAAGTTGCTCCCAATATCTCTTCTATGACAGTGAGGAGAAGACTTCAACAAAAGCATCTAAAAAAGTGGTTGGCACAAGAAAGGGTTCATTTGGATGAGGATCTAGCTCAAGAGAGATTGGAATGGGCATTAGCTCATAGGCATTGGACAAGAGAGATGTGGAGAAGAAAGGCAATGTGGGGAGATGAGGTAGCTGTGGAGAGAGGAGGAGGAAAGAGGAGAAAATGGATATTTAGATATCCAAAAGAGAAGTGGAATAAGGATTGTATTAAGCCTGCTGCTAGGAGAGGAGAGAGGAAGATTAGCCAAATGATGACTGGTTGTTTTTATGGTCAAACTCATGGTCTCTTTTTACCTGTTTTTCCTGATCCTACTTCTGCTAGGGGTGGAGTGACTGGAAAGTCAATTATTAATGTTTATGATCATTATGACTTTCTAGGGATATGGGAGGATATCAGAGAAAGGGTTGGAGATGAAGAGGTATTTTTTATCATTGACAATGCTAAGACTCACTTGCCCTTTAGGAGATAGCTCAGAGTGCAGGGAATTACTCTTCTGGAAATTCCTGCCTATTCACCAGATCTCAATCCCATTGAGAATATTTGGTCTCTGGTGAAAGATAAGCTTCACAAGAACTATCCTGAGCTCTATCTCATGAAGGGTCCCGTTGATGAGGTCAAAAAAGCAATAGAGGAGGCCATTACTAATTGTTGGGAACTTCTTGACCCAAAGGTTTTTGATACTTTGGCAGGATCAATGGTAGATAGGGTGGAAAAAATTATTAAGGCTGATGGATGGTATACTAAATATTAATTTCTACTATGTATTTACATTTTTTTAATTTTTTTTTGGTTTTCATGATGGTGGGGTTGGTGGGGCAGCGGGGCCGCCATGGCCGAGCTTTTCCGCCTGTTGATGCATGGTTATTTTTGTTAACATACAATATTCTCTTGGGACTATATCTTTTGTAGATCTGTTTTTACCTTTTTTCTTTTTTAGAGTAAGTTCCATGATGATCATCATGGCTGCTAAGGAGGTTTTGTCTTTTTCCCATCTTAAGATACCAATTTGATCTCCTCTTCAGTACATTTTTCCAAAGGCTCTTGTTGAGATGAACAATATTACTAGATCTTTTTTTGGTTGTCCTTCTTTTTTTTTGGTCTCTGCTGCCAAAACCTGAACTTCCCCTCTTTGTTTCTCTTATGTCTTCTACTTCTTACAATTCCATCATAATGATCTTCTCAATTATTAATTGAGCAATGCTGTCTCTCAGCCAAATCATATACTCTTTCCTGGATACATTTACTAATAGTACTTTGATTTTACCTGTATAGTCTGCATTGACCACTCCAGCATTAATGGTCAGGCCTTTACAGTATACTAATCCACTTTTTGGGGTGATAAAGGTGCAGGTGGTTTCAGGAAGTCCTATTGCAATCCCTGTTCCAATGAATTTTTATCCTCGTGCAGGGACTGAGACTTTTCCTGTACTATATAGGTCATGGCCTGCTACTAGATGTGATCTCTTTATTGGTGTCTTTGTATCCTTTCTTAATTTTTTAATAACCACCTGTTGACTTTTCCAGTTATCTGTGTTGATTTGTTGAATCCAGCTTTCTGGTCCTTCTTTCATATCGACAGGTAAAATCTGACTTTTCAGATTTTCTCTAATTATTTGTTCCTCCAGTACTTCATATACTATCAGGGAACTATCTAGGCATGTACCCTTGTACTTTTCACTGTCAAAGGTGACTTCTTCCTTTATTCAGTTTATCCTTGGTCCATGATTCTTTAATCATGTCATTCCTATCATTAACTCAAGCTTGACTAGGTTGGCTACTAGGAAAGTAGCTTTCTCTCTGTAGTTCTCTATGTCTATTAATAATTCTACTATATGGGTAATAGGTCCTACTTCCAAAACAGTGCCATCTACCATATAGATATCTCTTGGTCTTTCAATCTTTTTCAGTGGTAATTGGTGTCTTATAGTAAAGTAATCATCTATAAAGTCCTCCATTGCCCCTAAGTCGATCATGGCATTTATTGTGATTTTTTTCTCTCTTATTATGAAGTTGTACTTTGATTATAATATGATCTGATTCATAGTTTAATTGTTCTGTGTTCTATGTTGCCAAGTGTAAATATTATATTCTGATAGTTTTCAATCAGTTGTCCCTCAGACAATCTTTTACTGGGGACTTTCTTCATTTAGGGTCTCCTTTTCCTCCTTTTCCTCCTCCACCACTTCTATGTTTCGAATTTTGAGGTTTTTGACTAAGCAATCTGGTGCCAAGTGTCCCTTGTCTCCACACTTGAAACATCTTTTTTCTTCTCTTCACTTCTGAAACTCTTCATTTAGTGGCCTCTGGAGCTTTCTGCAGTTTATTATATTGAGGTCTATTGGATTTCTCCTATCTTCTTGTTTCAAGAGGTTGGGTTCAAATGTACCATTCTGATTTCTTGGTACTTCTTACTGTTTAGGGCTTGCACATTTTCCTTTGATATGTTTAATCATGTTGATACAATTTTCCTTTTCTATAGCACATTCTGCTAGGGCCTCCAGTATCACAGGCTTAGCATCCACCTGTACTAACCTTTTTTTTAAGTATCCGGACACCTGGGCAGCTGAAAAGCCCAACCTTGGTGCCAAGGTGTCCGGATACTTTAAAAACCGGCTAGTACATAGGTGTCTTGCAATGCTAATTTCATCCCTCTCAGGAAGAATCTTCCCAGTATGTCACTGTCATATTTTGCATCTATTCTAGCCATCGAGAGGTCATTCTAGTAGTCTGTCATATTTCTGTTGCCCTGTTTTATTTTCTCAATTGCATTCTTGAGGCTTGTTCTCTCTTTTTTGTCCTTATCTCTGAAGTTGGTATTAAGAACTTCTTTGTACTATTCTCATGATTGCCAATCATCTTGTAATTTTCCTTCAATGTAAGGTGCAACCTATTGCACTGTGGAGTCCCTTAATAGAGAATTAGGGTAATGTACTTTATCTAGGTCATGATCACTTTCAATCCATCCAATAGCCTTGTAGTACATTTTTACTTGCACTAGGAATCCTTTCAGTTTCTCTCTTTCCCAGGTGAATACTCCTATGTCTTTAACCTTAGCTTTTTGGGCACTTCCTATTTCTCCTACTAGTGCCTGAAATTCTTTTTAAGTGAGGGTTATCATTCCTGCTAGTAGTTGTATTTCTGCTACTGGTGGTGTACCCACAGCTGGTGGTACTCCTACTAGTCCTGACATCTTTTAGTCTTCTTCCTCTTCACATAATGTAGATTCTTCCCTTGACACTTCTTCTGATATGACTAGACTAGCTGCTTTGCCTCTTTTAGAGGCTGTCCTTGAGAGTGATTGTGCTACCTCTGGTAATTCTAATGATTGGCCTTCATTATCTGTAGTGTCATTGGGTGTTACTTAGGATGCAACTAAATGTTAGGATCATCTCCTAGATTACTCCTATTATATAACCATACAGCAGGTAACAGTACTATAATATTATTATATTTATTCTTCACACTAGAGAAAATACTTAGAATAGTAACTGTAGGGATGTATTCAATTTCCCTAAGATTAAGTTCTGGTATTTGTACTTAGTCTTCCATAGACTAAGTTCTTGTACTCCCTTTCTGCTTATCCTATAAGGCTGATATGTTCAGGTTCATTTTAGTAAAGAGAGTAATGGTGTTTTATATTTATAAAGTTGTAAAGTTATATGTAGAAAATAACTTAGGTAGTTGCATGAAGAACTAACAACAAAGTCATATCCTCCCCTTTATATAGTTCTTCCACAACTCACTTATAAATCAATAACTTATTATGAGTCACAACTATAACTTCATAAACCTATATAATATAATAACTACATGATCATACTTGGTCATGTGTGAAACTCACATGTCCTCTCAATAGGTCATGTCTACAAAATATATCGTTAAATCATATGACTCAACTGAGTTATTGGAAAACCAAATCAAATATGACAACTATGACTTGCAATTACATGTTATTTGTGAAACTTATAGGACTTCTAATGAAGTCATATGCATGAAAGCCTTACAAACCTATGACCTCATAATTATGAGTCATGTGAAAACCATTTTCCATGCTTGCTTTGTAACTATAAGTCCCATAATTTGAGCACTCCCCTCCTAAACCACCCCATCATGGACAATCAGCCAGTATCCTACTACCCCTCCTTCCCTCTTCCTAATGCCCTCCTGCTTCTGGGATCCCTTCTAGTAGTGACACTATCTTTCTTATTACAAAGGACTATGTAAGAGACATGGTAATATGGTCAGTCTGCCTTGGACCAAACCTAGCTGGTACTTTATAGCTACCTATCCACTCATCCACTGGTAACCTTCTGCCATCCATCCACCACCTCTGTTCAGGTAGGTTTCTAGGCCTCCTTGCTTCTGCCACACCTCCACTACAGTATTTGCTTCCCTTTTGACTGCCAGCACATGTCATTTTCAGCCAGGAATATAATTATCCCAATAGTACCAGGGCTTACTACCATAAGTCAAGTTTAGATTTTCTTTAGGTTTGGTTTTCAGGTTTTCCATGATATGTGCACTGTCAGCAGTTTTGTTTTTTAGTTACTACATGACATTGGTAAGATTTCATACTTTGTTGTAGTTTACAGGAGGGTTGCTTGTTAGAATAGTTTTTTTGACCAGGTCTTTGGGCCATAGTTTTTCTATAGCTTTCTGGGGCTCAGTTCAGGGTGGAGGTTTTTTGATATGATAGCTATTGAAGCTACATGTAGATTTTGTACCTTAAACAAAATGAAATAATCAGATAAAAATAAAAATAAAAGTAAAATAAAATAACTGATATTAATGCATGAATAGTAGTATTTATCCCCCTTTCAGATTACTCTTCCCTTTTTTCTGCTTGTTATATTAATATAATAATGAAGCTGAAATCGTAAAAATATCACAATTGTACACCTTATACTAACTACAATATGATATGGAAATATATTCAATAAATCCCTTAATTTATACCTTGGTGAGCACAGGTAGGTAGCTTGGTTACTTCTTTGAAGTTATTAGTAATTTGCATGCTTAGTATATCTAATGAAGAGAAAGTTTAGTTCTTTCTTCAAATTGTACATAATTCCATCCAACCAACTATAATAACTAGTAGTTTGGTCACTGATCTCATGTTAGGTGGGAAGCTTTTAGGTACTCTTTGTTAGTAGTTGATATCTTGGGTGATTAAGGGGTGCTACAGTTCAGAGGTTGACTTTCATGAAAAACCTTTAATATTCCTAGAAGGGTAGCTATTGGGAGAAGTGGAGAGTATCCTATAAATTCATCTCATTTTCCTGAATTTTGAATGGGGCTCTTTCTCTCTCTGACCACACACCCTCTCTCCTCTATGCAAGTTACTCTGAATCTCAAAAACATAGATTACTTTTTTCTTTTATTTACTTGATATATTCACTCATAATATATAGGAAGATGCATGCAGTACTAGCTATAGCAAAAATGAGACCTTAATCTCAATCAAACAAACATAAGAAATAAACAAATATATTTGGCCTCTTTTGTGATAAAACAGTCACTGCACCTACTATGGTGGCTACTCAAATCAGGAACAGTTTAAATGAAATCCTCTACCTCAGTAGCAGAAAATCAAATCAAATGAAAAGTTAAATCCTCCTTAATAAAGAAATAACAAAGGAGAGACATAGAGGGTGCCCCTACCTAGTCTCACCCTCAGGCAAAGAAAGGACAGTGGCTGATGTGGTCAACATATTTGTGAGAGGTTCATGTGTGAGGTGTGAATATATGATGCTAGAGTAAAAGGTTGCTCCTGGTTCATCCAAAGGGGAGAGGTAGGACCTAGGTCATTGACTCCTTAGAGATGGAGTCCACATTCATCAGACCTAGAGGGACAATGGGGTATAGCATACTCAAAGGACTTGTCCACCTCCTGGCAGTAAATGTACAGGGGAGAGTGGTCAGGTTCACTGCAGAAAGTGTATCTTACCAAGTAACTCATCCCTGTACATATTTGGTGTATCCTCTCAGCTGTAAAATAGTCTTGACCCATAAATGCACATGGTATCAGAGTAGACTTGTAGTTATAGTAAAGAGGTAGCAATGATAGAAGTGCTCAGTCATCTAGTAGCAGGGTATAAACTCTCTATTTGAGGCAGGAAAATTAGTCTGGTATAGGGTCTGGAGGGGGTAGCTAGTTTGCGATGAGGAGGTGAGCATTCTTAGGGGGACAGGTAGTTATTATCTATGTTAAAGGAAGGAGGAGGTAGTAGATACCATTGATGAGGAGGTGAGAGTACACTACTGGTAAAGGGCAGGGTTGATTCCATAGAAGTAGATGTACTTGCCCTTCAGGCCTACTGTCACGTATCAATTAGAATCTATTGTAGTGAAGTTTGAGTGGGAGGTAAATGTCAGAGGGATTTGAGCTGCCATAGGGTTGATTTCAGGTAAGGATCATGCCAGCCTGAGGGTAGTCATCCTTTGTTTGTAAGGTAGGTGGTAGGACAGTGGTGGAATGCATGCTTTATATGGCAGGATAGTGACTAGAGTCAAGTAGAAGCAGTTAGTGACCCATCTCATCACCTTATTCCATATCAACTATGACTTATGTAGTATATTAGAATATTAGAATTAGTGACATCAGCAAAAAAAAACCGACATCTGATGTATGGGCATCGTGTCCTGATGCACATCGCATTTCTTGTATGCCTGGTGCACCTGGTACATCCTGAGTTCCATTGCAACCCCCTGTTGTGCCCTACGCATCATGATGTGTGTTGCAATACAACATTGCACCTGATGCATCCTGTGTCACATAGCAACATTTTGCAGCGTCAGGACACTATCTGAGATTAGGTCGACATCCTCACAACCCCTGAACATCTGCATCTCTGTCACACCTTCTTCCCCATATCCTGACATCTGGCTATGGCCGCTGCCTCACAGGAGTACCACTGGGCATGGCCACACAGGGCCAGCCTTCATCACATTCCTTCCGTCTCTCATTGCGATGCCAAAACTCCATCCTAACATCGACCACAGATGCCTTCCATCTCCTGATGTCTCCATCCCTGCCCTGAACCTTCCCAGCATCCTCATGCATCACCATTGTCGGTTCCTCACTGTGAGGTCACAGGGCATTGCAGCGATTTGTTGCAATCTGTCTGGTTTCTTCACTGTATCCTAGCGACGTCGGGACCCACGATGTCCCATGGCATCATCGCGATGTCAGGACCCATGACATTTCACTGTGTGGTGTCATCAGGGTTCTAATCTCAAGGACTGACCAATCCCCCACCGTAATTTTCTACATCGTGTACTTTTAGTTGTCTCTATTATTTAGTTTCTATTAATTAGTTTCTACATAGAGGTTTCTATATACAGGTTGCAATGAAAGATGCTATAATATTCTCCGTGCCATTCAACCATCCTCGATGCAGAATACTTGCCCAAGCCAACAGTTGTCGCCTGACTGTCTGCTCTCATGACCCCACAATAAATCTCATTAAATGTCCTTAAATCAATATGGCTGTTAACAAGCCATCACTGGTCTGCCTCCAGAATGAGGTGCGCCAGGCCAAGGATTGTCGCTATGTCTACTATAGTAAACTCATGTGCATTTTCCTTTACCTGTACCGTGACAAGGCTATGGATGTTGGATACGCATCCTGAGTTAACTGCGTTCAATATTTGGACACATGCAAGCCTGCAAACTGTGTCCTCATATGTGTAGTCTCTGATTTTGAAGAGCGCCAGGAACATTTTGGGGAGACAGCCCCAGAGCACACCATACATATGCTCACCACCCATCTGTACCCAAACCCAATCATTGCGACTCGCCTAGTTCCTGAAGAGTTGGGTACCAGTAGAGCATGCTCTGTGGATGTCATAAATGTCAGTTTCCTGGAACACTAGAACAGGGATTTCAAGTTGCGTTAGTAGTTCAACTGGAAGGAATACCAAGTATGGCAGGATCTTCAGGAAGGCGGCGTTCGGTGGGCAGGCTATTCCAGCTATATCCAATCAATTCCCGACAGATGCTCTCCAGTGAGATACTCAAGACCTTGCAAAAATCCATCATATCGGAAACATTATCACGACGCCTCTTCAGGATCCTACGATTGGTGACTGGTACGGATACAGAATTTGTTTTGTCCAAATATTCCATGACATCGGCAGGGAGATCAGCCTTGCGATGTCGAAGGGAATCCAGGTTCAAAAGTCTCATTCGGATCACATGCTGCCAACCATAACTGTGCAGGATCTGTCTTGTGGCATCATTTTTATTTGAATGGCGCCACCCCTCCTTAATTTGTTCCTTATACACGAGCTCACCAAACTCCATGGAATACATCTGAATGTTGCCAAACTGGTATATGTGACTGTGAAAATGACTTAGTAGATGCATCTTAATGAAGTTGAAATGAGATTCCGTATGGATTAGTTCCATACATTGGTCGATCTCTTCTTCACGATCCTGCTCCTGTACCCAACGCTGGTTGGATTTCACAACACATTGGTTTACCTGTGTTCTCTGATGTTGTAGCTCCCTTCGCTGCTCCTCAACCTTTGCCTGTGTCCTCTTCGATATTCGAAACTCCAAGAAGATATCTTTTGTATCATGAAACTGATTCAGATATTGTTCCATATAATCCAAGGTCTCAGGTATATGGCTTCTATATTGGGCCATTAAAGTGAAATCGAGCAATGACCTGACGCAGGTGAGTGCGCGTTTGAATGATAATACTTGCGTACTCTCAGGCTGCCTTAATGCCACGACGAGAACTCCAAAATAACAATGCCCCAGGTTCCTCATCTCCTTTTCTTGCCACAGCATAACCTCACGGTATGCTTTTTTGGGTGCAAAGAATCCTTGGTATGGTGGTAAAGTCTTCCAGACATCGTCAAAAGCCTGCAGTCATGCGTATTTCTTGAAGAATCCCTGAACCCAGTCCATCATATGCTTGAATAGTCCCAAATAAACTGTATAAAGCAAATCTGGCTTGTGCAGATCAGGTGCTGAAACCTTTTGAAGTGCATGAAAAACATTCCATCCCATCTTGATACCAAGTGCATCAAACGTGGCATTCATGTCTCCCGACCCAGAGTCTGTCGACCAATGCTCATTTTCTTGTTTGAGAGGTTCGTATGTGGCATAATCTCACGTCCGATACATCTCCTGTGCATCGGTTCCTAATGCATCAAGAGGCACCCCACATTTTGGACAGGCGTTAGATTTTACTCCATGTAGTGCAACATTTTCCATATGATCTGCAACCCACGTGGACAAGATAGGGACACATGGCCGGACCTTCCTGTCTGCGCAGTCAGTTGAGACACTGTCAAGCACCGCATCTTGCAAGGATGACAGTATGAGTTCAAATATGCCTTGTAGTGTCTCGGCATTGATTTGTCTCTGCAGGTTGTCTGCTGAAGAGGACTGTGGGAACTTGGGAGGGATAGGCAATAGTGCAAGAAGGAGAACCGCCATTGATCCAAGTCTGTTACACCTAGTCAATAGGAGATTTCCAGTCGTAATATAGACAGGCCACGCTTTCTTATTACCTGAGAAGTTGGTAAGATGCGTCTGATCGGACATTCCAATTATTGGAACCAGAGTTGCACCATGTGGAAGTGTATCCTATAAACGGTTAGCCAGTGCCCTGATGAAGGAGGTTGTAAAGTAGGGTGTACAGTACCTAGATGTCCCACTACCAGTCCGTCATATGCATTTCGGCATATATCCTATGTCCATTCTGGTCATATTTACGCTGCAGCGCATAGACCAAGTCATCCCCGTATGCTATCTGCCGAAGAAGGTATCTGACACAGTCAAGGACATTCCAATAGAAGAAATACTGCATTCTCTTACCATAGTCAACTTCACCTTCGAACTATTGTAGATAAGCAGTGTAGGGGTCCAATGATTGGAGATGATTTTCCAGTGTATGCATTGAACTATAGCCAACTGAAGCAGAACTACCCAGACCGCTGGAAAAGAATTTATTGATTTGAGACTTCGAGACCTTGCTCTGAATGAACCAAGATGCAAGTTTGAAATCATGAGCATTGGCAAACAGGGCCCATGGATCCTGACACAGAGTACAGTGTTGAGCCTTAAACCAACTCATGTCTCCAATCGCTTCCCTGCTGCCTGGGTAATGTGCTTGTCTGCTGGCCATCACTGAGATATTATGGTTGAGTACTTCAGCATCAGACTCGGGCAAGATGTCATCATTCAATGCATTGGCGTCGCATCCAGCGGGGTCCGGATTAGATTCATAATCTGAATTGGCCCATTCGTTTTCATAGTTTACCTGCGGGTCGAGGAATTGGTCTGTTTCCATGTCATTAATAGGACTCACAGAAGGTACATGTCATATGGTAGAGGCAAGTACAATGTCCAGATTTGCAGGCCCAGTTCGTAGGTGTTTCTCATATGTGCCTGCCCATACGTATCTTCGGCGACAAAATGGACATTTGACAGCCATGGTGAAAGTCTACCTAGTCAATCTCAGGGGTCCTCTATATATTATGAGGTGCAGGAGTACTGTATAGTGTTGATCTTGATGCATCTCAGTGGATCACTGGGTCAAGGGGTTTGCACATGTTGAACTGTAACTAGTATCCAAACAGGCTTAGCACTTGTAGCTTCACGCCTTGTATCATCCTGTCTTATCAGATCACCCCCTCCTCTGTGTTGTAATACAAGCTACTTCCCCTTCATGGGCCATCATGCAATGTCACTTCGTATCACAACACTTGTGCAAATTAGAAGCTTATTTCACGAATATTAGTTACAGATCATGGTAGGCTTAGGAACGTTGTTCCTGGCTACATTATCAATTGTTCTCATATTATCTTTTTTATTCTGATCTGCCACAAATCCACATATCTACATATCTGTACAGCCACATGCTCTCCAGGGTAATCCAACACAACAGAGGGCTGATACATCCCATCATACAAATAAGGTAAGTTAATTTCTCAGAAAGGATTCAGAATCGGAACCCTCGTTCTGGAGATCAGGGAGAGCAGTGCCATTCATGCAATCATGCTTCCACTTGCGCATCTGCCCCATATCGGCACCTGCCTCTGTCTGACTCCCAAAAACATGCTGCAGCAGGGACCTATGCATAGTCAAAACCAAGCAGAGTCAGGAACCAGACCAGAGCCTTGTAAAGTGGATTAGCTTGCAACCGCAGATGCCTGAGATCGAACCCGCAGGAAAGTGAAAGCACTGTTCCAAATCGAATATGCAAAACCTGGCCCCTCCAAACTGTCCCAATAGCGCACTCATCGTCCAGTCAAGGTTACCCTGGTCCAGGTGTGGCTCTGTTACGACGTTGATGAGGCACACACATACAGTAAAGCACTCATTGTCATAATTGGTCCAGAGATTCTGGAAGTAATAGGGTAATAGCTCAATAGTGGACTGCATTGTGTCATGTTGTGGCCTGTCAATAGCCCTGAGAAGCAACCGCTTAAGCTGTGTGCTATTCTGGAATGAGGCTAGGGGTGCTTGTAGGTCTCTGCGTGTATTTGAACTGACGTCATTGGTATGCTTAGTCAAAATAGGTCCTAGGTCCTCATGTCCCTGTTGCACCCAAATGCCCCAATTGAACACCCCACAGCGTGAGTTCGGATAGGCATAGTATCGTGCATTTTGCAGGAGCCAATCCTCAGTATGATTGTGCCTTATGCTGCGTGGAAGCCTCGGAGGCTCGATCTCACAGTACTTGGTAATGTTGTTTGTAGCCTGCTTCACGATCCTTGCCTCAACCTCCTCACCGTAGATAGTGGAGGCTGAATTGGCAAATACAACAAGAAGGTGGCGATAGTTGCAATTGAGGGCCACATACAGCTCGCCTGTGCCAATGTTGACTTGCTGATATGAGGCACCGAGTGCATCACATTGGTCCAGGGATAGTGCTTGCAGGCCGGCCAGGTGTGGATGGGAATTGTGTGTCTCGATATCTATATTGAGGAACACTTCGATAATGTTTCCAAAGAATGTGTTATTTGAGTGTTCCACAACATGTACTACATGACTGCTATTGCATACCTTGCTTGCACTGAATAATGCGAAACACCTTCTCACTCCTCTCCTTTGCCTCCTCACAGGCTACCTGGTCCTCCCAGGTCAGGGATATTCCCTGATCAAACCAGCTGTCCATTTTGCTATCGGTCCTTGGCCTGAGCCTTGGTTGCTTAACCTTGGACTGAGAGAGCTTCATCGAGGCAGACCCCCCATTGACACAGGACTTCACCGTAGGATAAAGCATAGTATCAATTGTTACCGGCTCCTTGCTCCCAGGCCTTTGTCTTATATCGGTGGGTGTTTAGTGGTAGGGGGGATGCATAAGGTTTCCCAGTGTACCATTATTGGTACAATGCTGGGAGAGTTGAGAAAGATATAGCATGATATGGTACATTTAGAATTGTGGAGCACAAGGTAGTCTGTTGAGAATATCGTCAGTTCTAGTATCGTGAGTATCTGCACAGAGGAGAGGCTCCACAAACAGATATATACCAATTGGAATACCAATTCTCGCAACCTGAAAAATCTTGCACCACGGTCCCAAAGGGATACTAGCCATGAAGCCCTATATAAAGAGATGTACACTGGTTTGTAACTTTCTCTCTCTGCTGCCCCTGAGTGGTTTGTCAGAAATAAGTTTCACAGAGGTTATCTCAAGAGGCTGGTGTATGTAGAAATTGGAATGACTTGATGGAATGGTTTGGTGGTGGAAGGATGTAGCTGGAGTGGGGAGACCTGTAGAAGAGAATATGGAGATACACAGGAGAAGGTGCAAGGATGGGGATAAAAGTACTGGTGTGGCTACTGTGATGCCATGGGACATCATGCTGTCGTGACCATGATGCGATGGGATGTGATACTGTCGCAACTGTGATGCTATGGGACGTCGCGTGGTCATGACGCCATGAGGCGTCGGTAATGTAGAAATATGTTACCACTGCCTTTTGGTATCGCGTCAACAGTTTGGTGAAGATGAGAAGTTTGTATAGTTTTCTTGTGTTGTATACGATGCGTCAAGTCTAATACACAGGGCTCCAGGGGGGTTGTAGGATCACTGACTACCACTCGTTATTGAAGCAAAAGGTTTTCCTGCAACATGGCATTTTCAGAGTGTTCAACATTATGTTCATAATAATGTAAGCATTCTCAACTACGATTGGACTCAAGACTCTGGCATGAAAAAATTAGACGAAATGAGGATGTTGTTAGCATGGGTGGCTTAATAAAATCTAGCCACGAATGATATTGTTTACCAACAATATTGGCACTATGGTATTCTCACATTGCCTAACTAGCACTAGAAGTGTCTGAAATCATCTCGTGGTGTTGAGTCAACACAGCTTGAACACCCGAGGAGCTGAATTCAAGTAATCTAACTTACTCACTCATGGATATTCGTGATGAGACGGACAGGGGTTGTAGCCCGGCCATTTCTGACCAACTTCAAACCCCAGTCCATCTCATCACTAACCTCAATACCTTAGTAGATAATCGACATACAATGAGCTGACTCTAGGCCAGTTAACGATAGACAATATGAGATGTGCCAAATCCAGAAAACACCAGATGCCAAAGTAAGGGGGCATGGTGCTATCACTATTATCACATACTAGGCACTTGAGATCAAAACGGTTAGCAATATGAGATGCCAAAGCAAGGGCATCCCATGGTAGCTTTACTATCATATATAGGCACTCAACATCACGAAAGATCCTGCATTAGTTAGCAAATTTTTAAACTTTTTTTTTTAGACTAAGAGATAAAGCTCCCTATCTAAAAACTACCTAACAAAAAGCTACTTAGCAGAAAAAAAAAGTAAGCTACGAAAAAAAGCTTGAAAAGGATTATTTACGGGGACTCCAGTGTCTTGTTCCTTGCTGGGGTGCAGGGGGGGTCTCCAGGGCCGGAGGAATTCGGTTGGGGGTAGGGGGGCGAGAGGAAGCCTGCAGCGGAGCCTGGTGCAAAGAGGGGGCTCAGTACACAGGGGGGGGCATCGGAGTCCGGACAACTGGTGGGGCCAGGGAGGAGGTAGTAGAGGGAGAGCTGCTGACACCGCCGCCAGTCGTAAGGAACTCAGCCATCCAAGGCTGCTGTCAGACAAGATCTAGCAACCTTCGGTGCTTGTCTTGCTCTGACAGGCCAGGAGGCTCACCAGCAGCGATGGGGGGGGAGTCCAGACTCATAATGGGAGGAGGGCTCGAGGGACCTGGTTCCTTGTCCATTTCCTCGTCCTTGTCCTATGTGTTTGTGATTAGCTAAGATGGTAACTAAAATATGGTTAGGGTTAGAAACTTACGTCTTCGATCACAATGGCGTATTCACCAGGATCTTGCCCCTCCTCCTCCTCCTCTGCCTCCTCCTCCTCCTCCTCCTCCTCCTCATCTACCTCCTCCACCTCCACCACCTCCACCTCCCCACCTCTACCTCCTCCTCTTGCATGGCCACCCTGATATCTCCAGCCTGCCCACAATGATCCCAGACCTTGCGGTCGAAGAAGGGATATCTGCCATTGGCAGATGCAGGGGTCTGGTCACGATCCTCTCCCTCACCGAGGTGTGACTCCAGGACCATCAGGTCCAAGGCGTGTTTGCCATGATTGTCAAGGAGCCAAGCCAGGATGTCCTCATCTTCACGAAGAAAGATGAGTTCCCAGAGTGGGAGAGGATCGGAGGGCCCCCGAGTAAGTAGCTGAGTGCCCTCACCAGTCATGCCGTGGAGATATTGGGGGCATCGGATTGCCCCCTCCACATGCTGCCGCTTGACTACGCTGAGCACACTTTCGATGCTTGGTGATGCCATGACTCCCAAGGCAATTCCCTGGTGAGAGTCATTGGCACACCAGGGGTAGCCAAGGAATGGGTGCCCAGTTTCTCAGGCACTCGAACGACAAACGATATGGATCCTTATTGCCAGTGGACAATAAGGTGAGGCCCAATCCGATTGAGCCACTGACAATATGTGTTAGCACGAGGATAGCATATAATATATGGGAGGTGGCGAAACTTACTCAGAGGTCCCTTGACCTCACCACCAACCTTCTTTCCCTCCACCAGATGACACCCGTTCGAAGTCCTCAGGTTCTTGTCCATGTCATGGACCAAGAGCATGAGGTGGCACTCCACTTCCCAGATGTCGTCGGCTCGGTACTTGTCTTTGAGAAGTGCGAGCCAGGCCGTGACTGGGGGAAGAGAGCGAGCAAACCCAACGGCCAAATCTAATTCAGATTCAGTCAGGCAGTGGAGGTCCAGGGAGTGACCAGTCAAGTGCTCCTTGACATGGTCACACCAGGCACTCTACGTAACTGTGATCTGGCATGGGTGCGTGAACCCACACCAGCTTTTGGCATATGCATTATTGCCATAGCATCCACCATGAGTATTAGTTTAAATGTTTCTGACAGATGAGGGTAGGTTGGGTTTCACTTACAAGGAATCCTGCACTGCCTGCTTGAAGGGTGGCCTCTCTGATAAAGTCAACTGGCTCAGGCTTTTCGCAACCATGCACGCCAGTGCTCTCCATTTCCCACTCCACCCATGTAGCTCGACAGGCTCGGCAGCAGGACACCTAAGAAAAAAAAGGAAAGGTTAGTAATTATCACATGATAAAACTTAGACAGACTCTACTTACTTCCCCATCAGGACTTCATGTCCCTGAGGTCAAACCACGAGAAGGACGGGGGCAGCAGGAACAACAGAGACAGCGGGACATCTCAGAGGAAAAGAAATGTTAATATTGCTCACTCCAGACAGTCAATGGTGTTGTGGGGTGTACTTACTTTCCCTTGTTCGCCAGTCATCTGATCAATGTCTGAGGTGCTATCAGAGTTGGGGGAAGGGAAGAGCCTCCTATTAAGAGATGGAAGGAAGAAGGGAAGTAGAGAATGAGAGAAGGAGAGAAGGAGAGAAAGGGTCTTCTTCTTATCTTCCGCTGTGGTGGAGAGAAGACAAGGAAAGGAGGAAAGGAGGGAAGAAGGGCTCGGTTTATATACCCTACATACATAGGGTACACACCGCACATGTGCACCTGATGTATGCAGGGTATACAAGAAATGATGCATATGCATTTCCTAGTTTGGTTGTACACCCCATTGTACCCGTAAACAATGCTTGCATATCTGACGATGTCTGAGCATTATTTGGGTGTACAATGGGGTGTACAAACAAACACAGGAAATACATACACAGGGGATAAGTATCTATTCTTCTCTATATATAATATATTTAAAAATCAATTGTAATATCTACGAAGTCTAACTTGTCACTAACTTTGGTAAAATAAGCTTTTAAGCCACACTAGTGATGTGACACCAAGGGGTCACTAGTGCAGCTTAAAAGCTTATTTCATG
>ML120418.1:366094-435544 GCA_003788595.2 Choiromyces venosus 120613-1 | reverse complement strand
ACCATACAGTTATGGTTGTAGTAGCCGAGGACGTCGTGCTGCATATATAGTTTCATGAAATAAGCTTTTAAGCTGCACTAGTGACCCCTTGGTGTCACATCACTAGTGTGGCTTAAAAGCTTATTTTACCAAAGTTAGTGACAAGTTAGACTTCGTAGATATTACAATTGATTTTTAAATATATTATATATACAGAAGAATAGATACTTATCCCCTGTGTATGTATTTCCTGTGTTTGTTTGTACACCCCATTGTACACCCAAATAATGCTCAGACATCGTCAGATATGCAAGCATTGTTTACGGGTACAATGGGGTGTACAACCAAACTAGGAAATGCATATGCATCATTTCTTGTATACCCTGCATACATCAGGTGCACATGTGCGGTGTGTACCCTATGTATGTAGGGTATATAAACCCAGCCCTTCTTCCCTCCTTTCCTCCTTTCCTTCTCTTCTCTCCACCACAGTGGAAGATAAGAAGAAGACCCTTTCTCTCCTTCTCTCCTTCTCTCATTCTCTACTTCCCTTCTTCCTTCCATCTCTTAATAGGAGGCTCTTCCCCCCCCCCCCTCACCCTGCAATTGTCTTTTTTTTTTCCTTTTTTTTTCCCCTTCCCCCAACTCTGATGGCACCTCAGATGTTGATCAGATGACTGGCGCACAAGGGAAAGTAAGTACACCCCACAACACCATTGACTGTCTGGAGTGAGCAATATTAACGTTTCTTTTCCTCTTAGACATCCCGCTGTCTCTGTCGTTCCTTCTGCCCCAGTCCTTCCTGCGGTTCGACCTCAGGAAAGTGAAGACTAGATGGTAACTAAGTAGAGTCTGTCAAAGTTTTATCATGTGATAATTATTAACCTTTATTTTTTTTTCTTAGGCGTCCTGCTACCAAGCCTGTCAAGCCGCATGGGCAGAGTGGGAAACGGAGAGCACTGGCACACATGGTTGCGAACAGCGCAAGCCAGTCGACTTCATCAGAGAGGCTACCCTTTGAGCCGCCGGTGGAGGATTCCTTGTAAGTGAAACCCAACCTACCCTCATCTGTCAGAAACATTTAAACTAATACTCATAGGGGATGCTATGGCAACATAGCATATGCCAAAAGCTGGTGTGGGTTCACGTACCCATGACAGATCACTGTTATGTACAGTGCCTGGTGCGATCATGTCAAGGGGCACTTGACTGGTCGCTCCCTGGACCTCCGCCACCTGACCGTATCTGAATTGGATTTGGTCATTGGGTATGCTCGCTCTCTTCCTGCGGTCGTGGCATGACTCGCGCTTGTTAAAGACAAGCATAGGGCCGATGACATCTGGGAAGTAGAGCCCCACCTCAGGCCCTTGGTACGTGACATGGCCAAGAACCTGAGGATGTCGAACGGGCATCATGTGGTGGAGGGAAAGAAGGTTGGTGGTGTGGTCGAGGGACCTCCGAGTAAGTGTTGTCCCCTCTCATATATTATATGCTATCCTCATGCTAACACATATTGTCAGTGGCTCAATCAGATTGGGCCTCCCCTTATTGCCCACGGGCAATAAGGATCCATATTGTTCATCAGTCTGGTGCCCAAGAAACTGGGCACCCATTCCTTGGGTACCCCTGGTGTGCCAATGACCCTGACCAGGGAATCGCCTGGGGAGTCATGGCATCACCAAGCATCGAAAGTATACTTGGGGAAGTCAAGCGGCAGCGTGTGGAGGGCGCAATCCGATGCCCCCGATATCTCCTCGGGGCGACTACTAAGGGCACTCAGCTACTTAGTCGGGTGCCCTCCGATCCTCTCCCACTCCGGGAACTCATCTTTCTTAGTGAAGATGAGGACATCCTGGCATGCCTCCTTGCCAATGATGGCAAACACCCCTTGGACCTGATGGTCCTGGAGCCACACCTCAGTGAGGGAGAGGATCGTGACCAGACCCCTGTACCTGCCCATGGTAGATATCTCTTGTTCGACCGCAAGGTCTTGGATCGCTGTGGGCAGGCCGGAGATATCAGGGAGGCCATGCAAGAGGAGGAGGTGGATGAGGAGGAGGAGGAGGTGGAGGAGGAGGAGGAGGAGCGGCAAGATCCTGGCAAATACGCTATTATGATCGAAGACATAAGTTTCTAACCCTAACTATATTTTAGTTACCATCTCAGCTAATCACAAACCCATAGGACGAGGATGAAGAAATGAATGAGGAACAAGGTCCCTTGAGCCCTCCTCCCACCACGAGCCCAGGCTCCCCCCTCTGTCGCTGCTGGCGAGCCTCCTGGCCTGTTGGAGCAAGAGAAGCATAGAAGGTTGCTTGATCTTGTCTGACAGCAGCCTTGGATGGCTGAGTTCCTTACGACTCCTGGGACTGTCAGCAGCTCTCCCCCTGCTGCCTCCTCCCTGGCCCCACCAGTTGTTTGGACTCTGATGCCCCCCCTTGTTCACCAAGCCCCCTCTTTGTACTGGGCCCCCCCGCAGGCTACCTCTCGCCCCCCTACCCCCAACCCAATTGCTCCGGCCCTGGAGACCCCCCCTGCACCCCGGTGAGGAACAAGATGCCAGGGTCCCCATAAATAATCCTTTTCTAGCTTTTTTCGTAGTTTACTTTTTTTTTCTTTTTGCTAAGTAGCTTTTTGTTAGGTAGTTTTTACATAGGAAGCTTTATCTCTTAGTCTAAAAAAGAATTTAAAAATTTGCTAACTAATGCGGGATCTTTCATAATGTTGAGTGCCTCTATATGATAGTAAAGATACCGTGGGATGCCCTTGCTTTGGCATCTCATATTGCTAGCCATTTTGATCTCAAGTGCCTGGTATGTGATAATAGTGATAGCATCATGCCCCCTTACTTTGGCGTCTAGTGTTTTATGGATTTGGCACATCTTGTATTGTCTATCGTTAACTGGCCTAGAGTTAGATCATGGTACATCGATTATCTACTAGGGTATTGAGGTTAGTGATGAGATGGACCGGGGTTTGAAGTTGGTCAGAAATGGCTGGGCTACAACCCCTCTCCATCCCATCACTATTATCCATATGCAAGTAGGTTAGATTGCTTGCATTCAGCCTCTCGGGTGTTCAAGCTATGTTGACTGGATGCCAGGAGACGATTTCAGATACTTCTAGTGCTAGTTAGGCAATGCGAGAATACTGTAGTGCCAATAGTGTTGGTAAACAATACCATTTATGGCTAGATTTTATTAAGCCACCCACCCTAACAACACCCTCATTTCATCTAATTTTTTCGTGCTGGAGTCTTGAGTCCAATTGTAGATGATAATGCTTAGATTATTACAAACATAATGTTGAACACTCTGAAAATGCCATTTTGCAGGCAAATATTTTGCTTCAATAACGAGTGATAGTCAGTGATCCTGCATGCCCCTTCCACCCCCCTGGGGAGCCCTGTGTATAAGACTTGATGTATTGTATACAATACATGAAAACTATACAAACTTCTCATCTTGACCAAACTGTGCTTGAGATACCTACGATTTTACTCCAACCTGAATCCTAACTTACCTTACTCTAACTAGCCTATTACACCATGAATAAGCAACAGGCCAATACACACAGTCAGCCAGTGCCCTGAGTCGGCAATCTATATAGAGGTAGACGCGACGTGCAACCTGGTACCATGGGGTCCTGAAAAGGGAGATCCAGAACACATCAAAATGAATCTCAAGACACATCCTCAACTTGGGATTCTTCTCCACCCCCGATTGCAAGCCTACTAGGAAGAGCACCGAAGCGCCAACGGAAGGGCACAATTCTGACCATGGCACATGCAGCACCCGAAACTGAACCCAATGATCAACCAAATACCCAAACAGTGCATCTATCAGATGATAGTAGTGATGAGTACCAAATCTCACATGGAGCAGATGAAACAGAATCAGACACCAAACCTGATGGAGAAGGCATCGATATTGCAGATGGCCCTAGATCAAGACGTGATTATGGCTCACAAGTAGCTAACAGAAAGGGAGACAATCGGGTAAGAACTATACATATTTCGACCACATCAGGGTCTCAGGAGATCGGTCCTGCTTGGCGTACGACCATGGATCTTAGATGCATAATTTGGCAGGGAGCCTACAGTCCTCCAATGTTCCCATCATCGAGTGATGCACTGTTATCATCCCCACTGGGTAGCCTGCATGGTCCTGCATCTCCTACCCTGATCTCTAGTCCAACTCCTCACTCTCATCGAAATCTAGTGACAGGTGCAGAAAGGGCCATATTAGATGATGCGAAGACTCTGATTCTACGCTACATACTGTTTGACCAGCCACTCCTGAATGTTGTTGCTCTGACGGCCCAGGTGCACAAAGTTTGGGATGCCGCGCTTGCTAATATTGCAGATGCCGAAAACATCCAACCCTCAGATCAGTGCAAAAGTTTGGTAAGTGAACTCAGGCAGATATGACGCAACACAGAATGCAATACTAACCTAGAAAGATACACCAAAAACACTGTGGGGTACAATCCCAGTTTGTACATGAGGTGAAGAAAGAGATTGTGGAGTTATACAGTCTGCCTGACGAACCCACAGCTATGGCGTGCAGAGTCGATTATCTACTGGAATGGGACAGGTTTATATGTGACCCGAGAGGGTACAATGTTTGTCTCCACCAGATGCCTACCATATAGTGACCACTACTGACTGTAATTGGACATAACCCAGGGCCTGACATTACGATTCCTTGCGCCCTAGATTCCTGAGGCAATTTTCCGTAAGTACTTTGCAGGGAAGAAGATGCAAGGTATTGTGGATCCTGGGTTTCTTGCATGCATCAATGGTACTATGATCTGCTTGACATGCACCATAATCTGCCATACACTGCATGCATGGCAAATGGGAATATATCAGGAGCCCAGGGACTTCAAGCCTGAGGCAGCCAGGGGTGAGTGTCCGAATCATCCAACTGTTCATTCGCGACCGGGGCAGCTAACCTGTTACCAAACATACAAGACCTTTTTGACCAGCAAAAAGAAACTTGGGGTAAGTGCCCATGGAGGATCCAGGATATGATTGTCGAAAATATTTGACAAACAATCAATAAGAGGGTTGCGCAAGTTCACAGGGTACAGCAGGACCACCATGAAGGATACGACAATGATTGGGAAGCCATAAGCACTGAGCTCGAGAGTCAGATATCCAACCACATGTCTACACAGCCTGTACTGCGACACACTAATCACTGGAACTTGGACCTAGTGAGACATCAGGAACATTGGAATCCGTCACCTGAAACTGACAGCTGGTGTGACTTGAGCCAGATGTTAGTAGCCTAGGAGCTTCTGTTACAAGGTGCGGGTCCTCTGAGTCCAGATGATTCTCAGGAAGCACAAGCAGTACTAGCGGGGATCCTTTCTCTATCTCGGAAGGTCTCATTGAGCCTTGGGAATTCTCAGGAAGCACAAGCAGCACTAGCGGGGATCCTTTCTCTATCTTGGGGGGTTTCGTTGAGCCTTGGGGATTCTTAGGAAGTGCAAGCAGCACCAACGGGGATCCCTTCTCTATCTTGGGGGGTCTCGTGGAGCCTTGGGGATTCTCAGGAAGCGCAAGCAGCACCAGTGGGGATCCCTTCTCTATCTCAGGTGGTCTTGTTGAGCCTTGGGGATTCTCAGGAAGTGTAAGCAGCACCAGTGGGGATGTCAACATAAGTGGGATGATGATAAGTGGGGGGAGTGGGACCGTCACCGAGGGTGATTAAGGGGAATTAAGAATATGTAAAGATTATGTGTAATAGATTTGATTTAGCTTACTATGACGAGACTACAATAGAAACTAAAGGACGTAGTGCAAAGGAATAATCAGGGTGATATTCACCATAGAATCTATGAAAAGAAGCCATCCGGAGGGTGTTAGGGTGATCACAATGTAGTATATCGGATATCAGGAGGGAGTTGGGAAGATTGGGCAATACTGGGCACAACGTGCAGATGGCATCAGGGGTAATTCACCACACTTCGGAAGGCATCATGTGGAGGTCCAGATATCAAGTAGTAGCATCAAGATGAGATGTCGTGGTCTAGGTGAAATGTGGATGCATCATGTATGCAGGCGGAGATCCAAACGAGAGGAGCGTCACATAGAAAGAATCTAGATGGAAAAGCCTCATGATAGGCTGTGCCAGGGCATGCATCGTGAGTATCGTGGAATCCTGATGCACACAGGCAAGGATGCGACATCAGGGTGGAAGATGCCAGAATTTGGTGTCGCCACAATGTAAGAGCTTAGGATCAGGTAGGGTCCAGACGCAACAGGCTAGGATCAGATTGTGTTAGGATGCAACACCTGAGGATCAGACTTTGTTAGGATGCAACACCTAAGGATCAGACGTTGTTAGGATGCAACACTCAAGGATTAGACATTGTTAGGATGTAAGAGTGCAGAATCAGACATTGTCAGAGTGCACCTGGTGTAGGAGTCTGTGTTCGGATACTGTTAGGATGCATCAGGCATACAACTCGACATCAGGATGTGACGTTGGTTCGACAGTACATCCTGGGTAATGGTTATCGTTACGGGCACCCTGTGCATCAGACGTACAGGACGTACCGGGCACAAGATAATATTTTTGCTGTTGGATGAGGAGATCAGTACCATATATGAGGATTGTGAGAATAAGTCCCATTGTTAGATACCTATTCAATAATGGAGTCTGAGGAAGATAGTTACCTAACAGCCATGAAGGTGCCTTAGGCTAGTGCCAACTGTCTTGTAATGTGGATTGATGTTTCCATAGAGCATGTGAACTAGTACCCAAGCCACATGATAGAGGGGGACAGAAAGAATAGGGTGCCATCTAGTGAGACTGGAGCTGTGGAGTGATGAGCTCTATCTCATATAGTCCACTAGTGACATAACTCTGTTTTAGGTACTAAGAAGGAAATGCCCAGACTTACTGCCCTGTATTTCAGTAAGAAGTAGTAGTACTGAAGAATTTGCATATTATGCCTATAAGAAGAACCAATAGTAACAGTAAAATGATGAATATAGGAAAATATAATACCACATGGAATAGTGAGATGAAGGGAAGAAACATATATTACAAATAATAAAGGAGAGATTAGGGACCCTTGTAGGGTATCCTCTTGAATAGGAGTGAAGATATTTGATGTACCTTAGATAATAAGGTGACACTGCTAGTTTGTGAGGAAAGAGTAAACCTAGGAAATTATGTAGACAGGAATACTCTTGCAGTAGAGGATGGAATATAGTTTGGAGCATGAGATATTATCAAAACATCCTTTTACATCCAGAAACTGGGTTGCAGCCTTGAGGCCAGGGTATTGGATTGAGTGGAATTTATGAGTGAGTGCTGTAGAGATATTGAAAGGTACTGAGGTTAGGGAGAGAGTTACATTGGTTGGGGTAGATCAGACCAACTATGTGCAAGAGGAAGGAGAGGCAGGAAGTGGTAATATACTCCAGGAGCTTGGAAACTGTCTCTAGGAGAATCGCCAGTAAAAATAATTTCTTATACCAAGTACAGCCTATGAATCTGATGTACATGGTAAACATAATGATAACTGTTAACCAGGAGTTAACAGCTAAGTGACATTGTATCCAGATATTAAATATTGTACCTAGTACCTCCTGATTATACCTGGACACAGACCCTTATTCTAGGTGCACCCTGACAATATATAATACTGGTCTGTTGCATCCTGACAACTTCTGATGCACTATATTTGCATCCTGATAATGTCTGATGCTCAACTACTTCATTATGATAACTTCTGATGCTGTACTACTCTATCCAGATGCTTAGTATATTACAGGATTTTCATGATGCCATAAATATTACATGTATAACCCATACATAGTACCTAGGTTATAAGATTCTTTTTGTAAAATAAATTCAATTTTTTCTATTACATTTTAATTTACAACTAGTATACAAGATGAACATAACTTTGAAGCCAATATTCATCACACTTCCAAAAGCCATTTCCATAACAACTAGTAATACTACAGGGAGTAGTGCTAGAAGGTAGCTGAAGGATATATTAGAAAGCAAGCATCGAGAGGTTTGAGGAAGGTATTGAAAGAGTATATTTGGACATCAGGGCATCAAGTTATTGGTCTTTAAAATTTGTAAAAATTAACTTGTAAATAGTAGTTGTATAATAGCTGGAAATATCATAAGGAGTAGTCCTAGAAGGCAGCTAAAAGTTGTGTTTGAAAGCTAGCAACAAGAGAATTGAGGAAGGTATTAAATGGCTGTCTAGATGTTAGAGTTTCGAGCTATCAGTCTTTGAAGTTAGCAAAGATTTACTAGTAAAGGACAGTTCTATATCTGATAGAGACATCATGAGAAGCAGTGCTAGAAGGTAGCTGAAGGATGCATTGGAAAGCTAACATTGAGAGGATCCAGGAAGGTATCAAATGGGCATATTCAGATATTGGAGTATCAAGCTATATGTCTTGAAGTTAGTGAAAATTCACTGTAAAAGTCAGTTCCAACAATATAGCCCCTCTCCATAATAGTCAATAATATCACCAGCAACCCTACTACTGGGAAGGATAGCACGGTTCTTGATGTTGCATGCATCTAGATCCCAAAGGTACACTAGCTGTGAAGCCCTATAGAGAGATGTACACTGAGTTGTAACTTTCTTCCTCTGCCATTCCTGTGTTATTGGTCAGAAATAAGTTTCACACAGGTTATCCCAAGAGACTGGTACTGATAGAAAGAGGAGAAGGAGAAGGTGAAAAATCACATTGGATTCTTAGCTATAAGCAAGGTTATGTCAAGAATATTTTGCTAAGGATATTTTGTTTCAGTAAATGTTTCAAGAAATATTTTGTTTTGAATGTGTTTTTACTAAGAGATATGGTTTTTGCTTCAGCTAGAAGGAAGTTGAACTATGCATTAGAAAGCCAGTATTGAGATGATTCAGGAAAGAATTGAACAATCATATCTAGACATCAGGGTTGTAAAGAATAATTCATTTACATAATAGGCTTGAGATTTAGAGGAAATGACATAAGTCAGGCACAGAATGATATATTGAAAGGTTGATATTGAGGCAACCCAGGATTTGTTGGGAGATTCAAGATCCAACATCAGACTGTGGAGATACTGACCTTTGAAGTTAGTATAATTGTAAACAATAATTCATTTGCATAATAGGTACAAGATTTCCCTGGGAATGATGCCAGGCAGGCATAGAAGGATGCATTAAAAAGCTGATAGTGTTGGGATCTAGGATACATTGAGAGATTCGAGATCTGATGTCAGACAATAGAGATACCTGTCTTCATAGTGAGCACAATTGTATAAAATAATTCACTTGCATAACAGCTAGGAACATCATAGTGACTAGTATCAGAGGGACATGGCTAAGTATATCAGAACACTGGTATGCAGAAGATTCAGGGTCACTGCATAATATTGGGATCATGTTGCACCATCACATCAGGTTCACATCGTAACATTGTAATAATAGGTTCTTATCACAATGTTACATTGTTGGGTTCACATCATTGCTCATTCTCAGTATATGTCTTTCCAGTTAGCATTCTTTTACAAGTACATGCCCTTTCCATAATAGACTATCTCTTCATTCTGGAGGACTTTAGCTTCAAATCTTATTGAAAATCATCACAAGTAGATGTAGTTTATAGATGTAACTGTAAATGAGAAGGAAGAAATATATGATAGTGTAGAAAAATCAACAACATGCTCAGTTGGCTACTATATCACAACTATTACATGTATTTACACTGAATCTAAGTGTAATTTTTTCTAACTTGATAGTTTTATGACTAAAATAGAAAGCTAGATTATTTGTTTATTCTCTCTTTTTTCTGTTCCTGATCTAGTTTAGCATACAAGAATTGGGCTAATATGTAGCTTTTATCTATACAGTCAAATATCCAGGATATATTGTGATTTATATTAGTAAAGATTCAGCTATTTAGACCCAATCAGGTGTCTTATTTAATCTTTAGGTACACAGAGTGCAACTAAGTATTACATTCTGAGTTTGGGTATGACTAAGTATTGAATCTAAACTCAAGATATACCAGACACAACTGAGTATTCTATTCAAATTGAGATTATGACCATGCATTACATGCAAACTCAGGATGCACTAGGCACAACCAAGTGTAGTGTCCAAACTCAGGATGCATGAGGTATAAGTGAAGGTTACAACAAAACTCAGCATGCACTCGACACACTAAGTGCAGGATCTAATAGAGCACCATCAGGATGCAGGGCCCTTGCAACAGATATAGTCTTATTTTTTTGCTGATGATGATGATATGGAAGGAGGTTGGGGAGGAGTAGTCTGACTTTACAGGTTTAGACAGAACTATCTCATTCACTTTTTTGAGAGAGGAAGGATGAAATATATATCAGAGTAGTGGGCTTTGGAGGAAGAGGAGAACAATAGGTTTCGTAAGGTTAACTGCTTTGCAGATGCTATATAGAATACCATCTTGACCAGGGGCTGAGGTGTTGGATGACTTCCTCAGGATGAAGGGGATCTTGTCAGGAGTTATAGGACAGACATCAATAAAGGGTTATAGGATTAAAAGAGTGGAGGAGGAATCTTTTATTGGAAAGAAATGTTTTAAGAGGGAGGAGTTCAATTCTTCTAGGGAGTTAGGATCAGGAAATGATAGGAAGTAGTCAAGAGTACAGCTAAAGACAATTCATTAGTTGGTCTAAATAGACCAGAAGTCAACCTTTGATAGGAAGCCTCTACAATATGTAGTCTTAACCCTCTTTATTATCTTGAAATATACATAGTAGTACTCCTTACCTTCTTTGAGGAAGGAGGGAGACTGTTTCTTGTGATGGACCTAGTGGGAGGAGTGGAATGACTGATAGAGCTATGTTAGTTCTTTCATCCACTAGGACTTGAGGTGAAGTATCAAATTTTTCATTAGGGTGTAGGAGGTGAGGAGGGAGGTGACTATGAACAGGTAACTACCAAACCAGGAGGGTAGAGACCTATCTGTTGGCAGTGAAGTCAGAGAGGGAATTGTTCAGGGTTTGATTATTTTGGTGAGTATCTCCCAGTCTGTATTCTTCAAGTCTGGAGAGGGTTGAGGAGGCTACAGGAATAGTATGGAGGAGGTAATAGATATGGGATGTGGTCGGACCCAGTAGATGGTAGTACCACATTCTAAGAGTAGATGAAGGAGGCCACCACTCAGTTAGTAAATGATACTAGTAGATCTAATACTGTAGGTCCTGTTACTACATCAAAAGGGAAATGTGTATAAATGCCTGGTATATTTATGAGGGTATAGTATAGGTCTGTCACTCTATTAAAGTAGGATGCAAAAACAGTCATATCCTGATTGAAGAAAGCTTAAAGAGGGTCTCTGAGGTGGTGGTATAAGTTGAGGTCACCTATGAGTAGGAATAGAAAGGAGTAATCATAGAAGAGGTCAGCTTAGGATAGAGTCCATGTGTTGGAGGAAGAGGAATTGATAGAGTAGGCATTGTATACCTAGAAAACCTTGTGTAAAGAGTCAAAAAGTCCTGATTGGGAATGAATATCAATCACCTTCAGGTTTAAGTCGTCAAAAAAGTATAAGAGGATTGAGAAAACCTTCAACAAGTCTCAGTAAACATAAATTAGTATCCTAGGATTGTTGTTGTTCCTCAGAGGGGAAGAGAAAGACTTATACATTTGAACAGATAGAAGTTAGTTTTGAAATGAAGAAGGCTCTTGTAGTATAACTAGATGAAGAGGGGAGCATAATACCTTCAAGTTGAGGCAATTAAAGAGCAACAGAAAGACATTTCAGCTGCTAAGATAGTTACACTGAATGATTGAGAGTGATTGAGAGATGGGGTGAGATAGTGCCTATTGTATCTGTACAGTAGTATTAGGGTCATCACTCATTTGAAAGGTAAGATGGGGGAAGGCAAAGAGCCATTAGTTTATGGTATGGGTAGTCTAGAGAAAATAGAGTAGGCACTAGCTGGAAGGTCAGTGGGGGGAAAAGATTGTCGAGGAGTAGTGAGATCTACTTAGAAGGGGGGCAGGAGAGGGTGTCAATAGTTGGTTTGGATTTAGGTTTGCTAAATAGTTCTGTTCTACTGCCTCTCCACCTTTGTCATCAGTAGGGAAAGCAGAGGGGTCCTCAATAGAAAATGGGTTTAGCTTTTCATAGCAGCTTCCACCTATAGCTGGGTAGTTACCAAAGCAGTTAGTGTACCTCAACAGGGAGGAATGGTAGCATGCTACCACCACTTTAGTATTACCAAGTCTTGAGCTGGTAAGGTTAGGATAGTAGCAGGCAGAGCAGGTACGAGAGCTAGTGCAGAAGGGATATATTAGATAGTGTTCTTTGCATGCTGGAGCATAGTGGCCGAACTTCCAACATTTGCGACACTGCATAAACTTATTGGAGAAGTAGATTCTTTTGACCTTTCAGGGGCTGGAGTACAAGTAGATGGAGTTACCAAATCTATTCAGATCAGCTGAAACCACAGAAACTACTATAGAGTTAGTATTCTTTGTAGCTCTTTTGATTGGGTCAGGTTAGGGGAACTGGACAGAAGAAATAGAGACATCTACTGTATTCCTGATGGACTCAGAGAGGGTAGTTAGTAGGTCACTTAGCTCACCTTCCTCCCCCTATATATACATGATTGGGAAGTTGTAAATAGCCAGGTGTACTTTATTTAGAGCTGGACAAAATAGTAGGTAGGAGTTCTCCCCTATCGAGAATGCCTAGTTAATCTTATTTGCTATAGACTCATAGTAGTAGGCAAATCCAGTAGTGGAGGTCTGGAGGTGGGTACATAGGAGCATTAGTACTCCTTTGATATTCATAGTAGCAGAGAAGGAGATGGCGAAAGTGCTGTTGAACTCTCTAAGAACTAAGGCCATTAGGTCAGGAGTAGTAATAACTATACAGTCAAAGTCAGTATTGGGCAAGGAGGTGAGGCAGTAGGAAAAGAATCTTCTTTCAGTAGTTGGCAATAGGGTAGGTCTCTTAGATGTGTGAGGGCCAGTATTGGACACAGTAACTTGTATTACTATAGTTGTGTTCATTCCTCTCACCTTTCCTTTATACTTTCAAGCTGGTCTGGAGGTAGGATACGTATAGGCAGAGGCTGGAGGATGGTACCTTGGTTCTAAATAGCTAGGTACCAAATTAGTGAGTGTTGGGTATTTTCCTTCATTGTACTATTGAGCTTCTCAGGAGCCTGAGTTATTGATGGTAAAGATCTTAGGTTCACCATATCATTTCTTTGTTTTGGTATCATACTTGAGGATCTCCTTTTGATAGGAGTATTTGGTTTGTGAAGTAGGCAGAAGGAGAATCACCACTCTAGGTGCAGGCAGTTGAGGTGGGGGAGGTGGAGAGGGATGAGAGGTGATGCTAGCAGTTACCCTCAGTAAGAGGTTGTAAACTGAAGTCTCTAGTACTGTTATCTGGTTAGAAGGGAGCATAGTGATGAGAGTAGATTATTGATTGTCTAAGGCAGTAGCAATGTGGTCTAAGCATTGTGTAAGGAGGTCGATACCTGATAAGGCTATACAGAGAAGAAGGATAAGGATTGACTTGCCTTCAGACAGTTTTCTAAGGTTATTGTCTGAGGGTTCTAGGACAAGGATAGGGGAGGTATCAGTGTTTAGGGTAGACTAGGTAAGAAACTTGTGAGTTGAACAAGGGTTGTGGGGAGTAGGGATGGAGTTCCAGCTCTGGAACTATATGGGAGGTATGGTGAGAAGTGGAGGAAGCCTTTGGGGCCCTTCCAGTTGATTGTTTTAAGTATAGGGGAGACTATGTATAACTAGTGGTACAGCGGGTAATAATACAATGTAAGGGAATAATTGCCAGTGATGGGTCTTTGGGAAAACTTGAAGGAGATAGTATTATATTTGTAAAGGTTATTTACCAACTCACTAACATAAAAACATCTAAGTATATATGAAATACAAACAACTATTGATCCTTCCACAGATCATCTAAACTTCCATGTTCTTCTACACGCATCTGTGATCCTCCATATAATCTCCATGATCCTCTGTCTACTGCCATAATACTTCCATAACAAATCATGAAGTAACAAAGGAAACAACTTACTAAAGAACCCATATGATAGTTTCCCAATCTATCCTTCCATTGCCATACATCCTTCCCTTTCTCTGTTCAATAACTTCCTTCCATCTATTTATTTTCCATTCATCTATTCTTCTGTCCATCTATTCTACCATCTATTTTTCTATCCATCTAACTCCTGTCCAACAACTTCCTTCCCAATGACTTCTTCTCGATGACTTCTTTCCCACAACTTCATCCTTAACTAATATAGATAACGCATCTATTGGGCAAGGCTGAGGGATGAAAGCAGTAAGAGTGGTACTTCACTTAGGGAAGTGAAGCCTAAGTGAGGGAAGTATTCAGTATGTGAGGATAATTACTACTCAAAACTGTAGAGTTTTGGATGGTCAGAAGTGGTAATTTTTTGAGTGAGAAATAAATAAAGGGTGCACAGCCTGGCTTAAAAACCTGGAGTCACTATATCTAATTCATAACCTTTTCCCTCACTAGCTTAACAATTCTTACTATTCAACTCTCCCAGACAATTCTGAGTCCAAGAACAGTGATGTTAGCAGATATTTGAAGACAAACTTTATAAATACTTATGATACTAGAAATATTGGATGATTTAGGCATTTTTACAGATACCAATACAAGTAGTAGCAGCAACTTGTCAAGCAAAGACTCTAACTATTGAGACTCACATGATTCTTCCACATTTCAGTTAGTAGAGAACATATTAACACAATATTATCTTTACTGACAAGTTCCTCTTCCCAAGTTTTCCACCTTAATTGACAATTGCCTGCATTTTTATCAACACTATTGCCTATTATGGAGTAACCCTAGTAAGATAAGGAAAGGTAAAGACTGAACAGGAAGATAAGAAAGAAGTATAAGGTGTGTGAACAAGGTAACAAGATTCTGGAAAACAAGAGCAAAGTCAAGGAAAAGATTCTATGAAACAAGAACAGTGTTAAGAGGAAGATTTCAGGAAACAAGAACAGTAGAGATTAACAACTTAGTATTTGATGTAATATACACAAGGTTGCATGAAGAGAAAAGAAAATTACTCTTCATCCTCAAACTTATTTAAGTAGAAAAGGATCCACACAAAACACTGAACAACATAAAGTAGCCATAATATAACTACTCTACCCTTATGCCTCTATTTAGCCCTTTATAGTAAATAACTAAGTCAACAAATATCTAAACTAATGTTAATACTATTTTCTATAACATCACCCTGATCTCTTCAGGCAACAGGCATGAATGTCACCTATTGCATTTATATCTCTTATTCTAATTCTACAAAGAATGACCTCCTTTAAAACTGATTCTTATATACCTCAAATTCTGATTAATAGCTTTGACTTATCTTCAAGTATCTTGGGAATTACAGAAATAGTATATCACTAGCAAATTTGGCTAAGTAGGGTAGTGGGAGTAAAGGGACTGTCAATAAAGTAACATGAAGAATTTTGAAAGCTGTTATTGATAGTGAGTTGAGGGAGAAGTATGTTTTTTTTTTGGCCACAACTAGGTTTGATGAGAGGAGAAAGGGCAAAGGAGATAGTGGCAGAAAAGGTTATTGATAAATGGAGAGGAGAATAGTGTATAATTGATAGTATCTTGGTACTATTATATACAAAACCTCACTACTTTTGAGAGTGATTTTTTGACCATAAAAGAAACTATTCTGTTAATGTTCAAGTATGTATTTAATATATACACAGTATTTCTGTATTTTACTTTTTAAAAGTCAAAAGTCTGATACAAGGTTTTAGGAAATCAATATACCAGTTTTATGCATCATTGATTATTCAGTACCTTTATTAGTAGTACTCCTAATGCTTCTGCCTAGATTGATACATGACTTGCAAGAGATCATGAATCACTTCTTGCAAGTAAGGAATAGTGTTGGGCTGATCTAGCTATCCAATTCAGTCATGACTGATTACATTATACATAATACCTGTAAGTAATAATTCTGATATCAAGACTTTTAACTACTACTTTTCAAGTATTAAAGTTACAAGTGAGCATTCAATTGGATACTTGAAAGGATAGTTTCAGTCATTACATGAGTTTTGACTTTTTATCCAATCTCAAGCTGATCTCAAAATGGTGGCAATATGGTTTCTTGCTTACATTATATTGCACTCATATATTAGTACAACCAATATAGAGAATAACCCAGATGCATCACAGGATGAGTTTTTGGTAAGTAGAATAGTAAATAAAGATTCTGAATAGAGGGAAGGAAGTAGAGGGTAATGGAATGTGAAGACGAATAGAGAGCATGAGGACTTAGGGTATAATATATATAGAGCTACAAGATTAGAAAGTGATATTAATCTGGAGAAGGTATGGGAATTTCATAAAAAGTTAAAGTCAGAGCTTATTTCAATATACATCCCTTATACCTAAAACATGTTTTACCAGTATGATACCACAACTAAGGAATACAAAGTTTATTCCTTAAAGCTACCATGAGTAGAGTTCTTCACTAACTATTCTAACTTAATTGTTTTTTCTATTATTTTTTCCTCATGAGCTATTTCCATTCTTCTTAATCCTAATTCTTGCTGAAACTTACAATTCAATGTTTCCTGCTCCAGCTCATATCTCTTCCTTTTTCTGTTATTCTTTACAATATTTGCTGTCAACTAAGCTTCTGTAAGTTCATTATCTCTACTACCTTTAAAGCAAGAAACCTGATTTGGTAAGGTTCTTTTGAAACCTACTGTACTAGCACTACTAGTACCTGGTTGTATATATGCTTGACGAATAGCTAACTCAGCCCCTTTGGAAGGTAGATCAGACTCAGACTCAGTTTTAAGAGTTGCAGGAGATACTATTGAAGGCTTAAGACTAGTACTTTATAGGTTATGGTTGGATTCGATTTCATTCAATTCCAGACAAGGTTCAAGATCCTTCTCAAGAATCCTTTTGCTAACTTCTAACTCTTTCTCTCTCTCTTAGTCCTCTATCTTGGAGTCCTCTTCCTCCAGTATCATATCTTCCAACTACCCAAACTTTTCCCATTTTGGTTTTTCTGATTCAGCTATCTCTCCACTCCTAGTTCCCTCCTCCTGTAAATCATAGTTCTGTATAAACCCTGTTTGCAAACCTTAGTGGCTAATTTCTAGTACATGTGTACTAATTTGTATTTGACTATTTGGATCAGAATGTTCATCAACCTTTGTTCATTCACCTCAGAGGTCTCAAAGGTGATAAAAATAAGGACACTTTGGCTTAACTTGGTCTAAATATAATTTTCATTTCCAATAAGTTTGTATTCTTATCAAGATAATCAATGAAATTTTTGACCATGTAAGAGCTAACTTACCCTATAAATTATGTAGTACCATACTAGATATTCTCTGAATTTCATCTGCACTTTACAGCCCTGCACTCATTTCTCTCAACTCTTTTTTTTTCTCTCCATAAAGCTTTACTAGTTTATTCCATCAATATGATCATCAAATATAGTACTTATACATCTAGTACCTATACTGTTCAAGTATAATACAAACCTTGCTAATTTCTATTTTACAGACTCTCCATACTGTGCCATATCTGCCCAAATATATTGTGAATATTTCAACTCCTCACTCAATAGCTCCTGTCCTAACTCTGTACAAATATGGATTTTTTTCTTTTTAACTGCCATGTCTTTAGGACAAGACCAAATTCCTGCTCTGTACCTATTCTTTTATTGTATTAATTCAATATGAGCCCAGGTTCAAGCCTGATTGTCACCCTTCCAGTCAATACCTAGCTATTGGTCAAACCTTTCTTTTTTTTTTTTTCAACTTCAGACATGTCTGATATGGGTTCATAGTAGGGAATCTTTATGAGTCCAAAGCAGATAAAATAGAATGAATGCAATAGAGTTGATATAAATCAACAAAATCAATCAGATAGAAATCAATCAGATATATGTAAAATCAATATGGTAACTGCCCTCTTTCCAATACTCTTCTTATTTCTCCTTGATTTGTGTGTTTTGTGGACATCTTACTAGTATGCTAGCTTGAAAATTTTCTCACTCTTGCTAACCTCTTACTGCCTAGTACAACTACTAGTACTCTCACTGCTGTACCCAAATATGACACATGAAATTTCTTGGAAAAATGAAAAAGCACCACTCCAGGCTCATGGTAAACCACTAAAATGTTCGCTCAGTTCCGGTTTCATTTCCGGATGTGAGACCGCCTATAAGCAATCCAACAACAGATACGCTAACCTCTAGGCAAGAAAACTCTGTGGAACTTTTAGCGGCAGGAGCAACCACGGTTCTCACAACCATTACGGCAATATTGCCCACATACTAGTATTACATCTCAGTTGACTACTCGTAATTGAACGACGTTTGCGAACATGACTGCTATTGCACGACAACCAGATCCGTGCAAAAAGGTCAAATTTTGCTTGAATGCAGTAGCGGTCGTGTTCACAAACGTCGTTCAATCACGTGTATGTTATGCTCAGTGTTCCCAAGCGTCCAGTCCGTCCGTCTTTTGCCTAGGACGGGACGGACGCCGGTTTCTGGGACTCTACCCTAAACGGACGCCCATCCTGTAGTCCGTCCTAACCTTCGCCCGGGACGGACGGCCGGGCCCTATAGGTGTCTCACATGCATGATCTATTTTGGGTACAGTAAGTCTGTAGTCATAACGAAACCAAACATTTATATTCTGATACTAATAACATAGTAACTCCCTCTCGGTACATGTAGCAAATCCCCCCATCCACACGTACTGAAACTAACCAATCTGTGCACTCACATCGGAACCTGGTTCAGAGCAACCGGAACCTATGCTCCTCCCCAGAGCCAACTTTACTCCTCTGTCCTCTAAATCCTTCAGCATTATCTCTACATCCGTAACCCGCTTCTCTACCATGCGAGGAATGCGATAATGCTTCAGACATATTTGTTAAAATAAAGTTTTGCCAAAGTAATAGAAAATTGAGCGTTCGGAATAGGATGTTTATCGTGCATGGGATTGCTTTCCTGTTCTCTTGAAGAATCCAAGCCTATTTATTCCCCTGTTCGAGACCGTATGAAAATATTGTATTAAATGCGTCCCTGCTACGAGATAACCACTTACACTGTGGGACGACCATCTATTATTCTGTAGTTTATGAAATACATAGGGCCCTACAGATGACGCCCCAAGCCTGCAGATGACGGCTGGGCCCTGCGAATGACGGCCGGAAAATGCCATTTGCCATAAGACTGCAGGGCCCGGGCGTCAACTCGCAGGATGGCCGTCTTTACGAAAGACGGACGCCGTGCCCTGCCGTCCTTACCCACCCCGCCCGGGACGCCCAGGACTACCAGCCCGCCAGGGCCCTGTAGGGCGCCCGGGACGGTTGGGAACACTGGTTATGCTCCTGCTTCGAGGATAGCTATTGGATCAATTTTTAGACAGGGGTGCACGCAGAACGCCGCACAGGGACTCCCAATGTCCTAACGTGTGTAAAACGGACTGCTTTTGCATGCAGCGAAAAATTGGCTAGAGCCTCAGGCTTTTGGTGGTATGCAATAGCGGTCCGTTTTACAAACGTCATGACATTGCGAGTATTACCGGTGTGGTGTGTTTGGTTTGGTGTGGGGGACCCTCTTGGTGATGTTTTTTTTTCCCATCTTGGCAACTTCACGGGGGATTTCATCACTTCTATCACTGGTCCCGAGGTTCACCATGCCAGGCTGTAAGCCTTTTTCGATAAAAATAGCAAACAAACAAACCGTAAAAGTTTTATAAAGAGAAAGTAAAACAAACAAACCGTAAACGTTTTATCAACAGAAAGTAAAACACTACAAAGCGTAAAGCATATAGCTCTCAACGCCCACGGCACCCAACTCCACCAGGTCCCAACACACCTTTTCCCACATTCCGCCAATCCATATCGCTCATCTTGGACCAATCTGTAACTGGGAATACAGTGTTATCAGCATAGGTCTTCAACTCAAAATCAGAAAGAACAACCTTCAAAGCTGGCCTAACATCTCCTTTATGTCACGTACGACCTCCCGGAGCCGTTCTTCACCCTCTGGTGTCATAATGTCCACGTTCCAGCGGTCGGCCGGTGCTGTATCATTGCCAAATTCTGGGTTTCTAGGAATGGCGTTTGGCTCCAGCCGGCGGCTCGCCATATCGAGAGTGTAGAGACAAAGTTTGGTTCCCATGGCGCTTGCTCCGTACAAGGTTTCGATTTCAACATCCTCAAAAAGACGCCCGAATCTTTCTCGCATTTCTAGGTCTGCTTCCTTGCGACCAGAGATATAGCATAGAGTTGCAGAATATTTAACCTCCACAAAAAACACAGGATGATGTTTGTGCTTAACAAGGAATATTGTCATGAAGTGGACTGATTTCAACTCTGCGTGACGTTTGTACTGTGGTACCACAACGTACTCCTCTTCAAATGGGAACAGGTAGTTAAGAAGGACATTGTATGGGCCGTAAAAACTCGATTCGTCTCCTTTGCCATCCTGTCTGGCTAATTCGAATACCTTCGAAATAGTGTCAGGCAACGGCATGACTAGATATTGAATTGAATTCAATGGCTATCCGTTAGTAAATAGTGTTTTATTCGGGTAATCACCAAACTCACTGTAGGTGTCAATAATATTCGTGGGTCAGGAGCTTTGTCGTCCTGCACAATGTTGTAGAGGATTAAGTTCTAAACTCCAAAATATTTCAGGTGTGGGTATATCTATACGCCACGCAGCGCCAAGTCTTTTTCGCCGCTCCGCCAGATATATATATTTTTTATTTTTTATTAAGCGAAGCTCAATCATATTGTTTTGATCAGGTCTAAGAATAGGGTCAAAAAAAAAGCACCCTCCATGATGATGTCCAGGTTTTGTCAGCATCATGGAATCTCACTTAGAAATGAACTTCTGAGGAACATTGATAGTAAATTGGCTGCTACACAATGTCATTTTCCTCACCCATTCACGACTTTCAGAGGCGATTCTCGTATCTAAATCATATTATATGATCGCCGTCGCCTGTGTCACAGTTCTCTTGCTACTGTGCCATCTTGTTTCTGGTTTTTCTCACTTCCCTTATTTCTTCTTCATACATTCCATTCAGGAATACACATCTATGGCTGATAGAGAAATAGCAAACAGGTACGAATAACTGCTATATATCGCAGTTAAGTTATGCCTCTTCCCGGGAAAGTCTGGAAAGGATTGACCGCGCGCGCACCCCCCATTCAAGTACATGGGATCCCGAACTTACACAGATAAAGTACTCGTAATTGAATGACGTTTGTTAACACGACCACTATTGCAGGACACTATCTAAGCAGAAGAAAAGAAGAAAAAAGCTGAATTCTAGCTGTATGAAATAGCAGTCGTGTTCACAAACGACATTCGGTTACGAGTACTTGAGTATACTTTGTAATCCATGCCAAATATGGCAATGATGACGCAGTTCAGACTCGTCATGAGTATTGTGGGACTCCTGGATGGACTCGCGGTCCATTGCGTGGTGACCCCAGTCCATTGCGCTGCTTTTATGATACTAGATGTTAGTTGTTTGATGAGAGGGAAAAGGGGTATTTAAGAGCAGAGAAATGTCGTAAAGGAAGCGGGAGACAAGCAGACGACAATCGCCCTCTTCTTCCTTTACTTTCTCTTTACGAAAAACATAACAAAATTACAACGGTGGTCAAATCAATTTCTCTCTCCTCTTTCTTCATTAGAATCTCCCTTATTGAGCATAAGGGACTTGGCGAGGAAAAGATCGCTCCGCCTGAGACCTTCAATCCCTTCCGGAACCGTACCATCTGGACATACATTTTTGTCTCACATGTTTGTCCACAAACCTTGGTGACTTTGCCACTTTTATTACCCGATCACAACGAGGCCCTTGAGGATAAGATTAGGTGGTGTTTCGGACTTGCCATTACAGTCGCACCTCGCTATCCCGGATGGCCAAATTTCATGGATTCCATCCGGGACAACGGGGCATCCGGAACAGCGAAAAGAGGGTTTTATTTCAGGAGAATGAAAAAATGAAGAAAAGGTTTATTCCCATTCTCTTATGAAGCTTTATCTCAACAAATATTCATATGCAGTATTGACGCCTCTTGTCGCCCATCCAGTGGGCACACAGGTAGCATGTTCTTCATCCTCCTGTTCATCACTACTTGTCCCAATATATTGCACCTCCGTCTATCTCCCTTCCTATCCATTAGAACACTCCCTCCCCTCAACTAGGTTTTCTCTTTTTCTCATTCTACATTTCTGGCCCCGCCTTCCTGCCTCTTTTGGTATAGCTTCTCTGACATTCACCGCAGCATCCGGTTCAGCAGGCCAACTTTCTATAGGGACCAAAGGAGGGTTTTTAAAAATATCATACGAATCCAAAACCTCCCCCTCCCCAGTTCAACGAGTGAAATCCCATAACGATTCAAAAGTGCCAGGGATTCTTTACGGTTCAGCGAGGTATCCGGTTCAGCGCGATCCGGGATAGCGAGGTGCGACTGTACCCATCATCGAACGCGGACGCCTCCCCAGGGAAACCCTCTCCCACAGTACCGTCACCTCTCAACATCAGGGACAGGACCGGTATGATTTATAAAGTGACCACCTGTCCAAGTCCTGAACTCCAATCCGCTGGCATCCCTTCCGTAGACATTCCCGCGACCATCACGGACCTGTGATACCACAATAACTCGAGGATAGTTATTCTACTCTGCCAGGTTTATTGTTGCGTCTCAAGATGCCTTCACGCAAGGATCTGTTGAGATTGGAGCATCTGAAAAGCACCTACGAGGGGCATAGGAAAGCCGCTGACGGGCTGAAGAAAGCCACCGAGGGGAACAGGGAAATTATTGAGGAGCAAAAAAAAAAAGGGCTGAAACGGACTAATCAAGAACCCCAAGACCTTCTAGACAACTTTAGGGTAGTGGTGGATACAACTATGGTTCCTATTGTAACCGCAGTTGTACTAAAGTCATTCTACAAAAAGGGGCTGCGGTTGGTTCAGATGAGGGACCATGTCTCTGATATCCGTGCCGACATCATCCGTAGGCATCAAGACAGGTTCAATGAGTTTTGCCTTGCAATAAGCGAGAAATGCTTGATTTTGTAGACGTGGTAAGTTCTGGTTTCCTTTACCTGCGCGGCCAAGCCTGAGTTGAAGTCGGACACCTAAGGTGGCAATACCTATACAGAGTACTGGTATCTAACTTCAACCGGACCATGTGAATAAGTGATGCTAACATTGTCAATTAGTGACCTGGTGTGATGTTAGTAAGAAACACCACCACACACGAGGTGACTGGCGATGATGCTATATCGGTCCTTATTTACTGTCAGGGCAATCTCCGCTGTGTACTCGAGAGGGCATTCCGGTCTCTGGGGAATATCCGCAAGCAACTGGCACAATGCTAGTGAAGCACAGCGGGCGTTGGTCTTTCAGAATAGTATGTCTTATTCCTTGCTCTTATATGTCTTGATAGAATGACTAAAGGAAATGAAATAGGCTTTGATCATGAACTCGACTGCCTTGGCTAGTAGTCGTCCTCCCCCGATCTCCGTGTCTCCTCCTATTCTGTCCTCTTCCTGGCATCATCATCCTTGTTGGCAGTATTGTCGAAACCATAATGGTCATGGCCATTTATTTCCTCTACCTGCAATCTCTTGGCATTCCTGAATTTCCTACTGGACCAAGGTGTGCCTGAGTGGGATGGTCTTGATGTCCTAGCCACCCAACCACCGGGAAAGCAGGACTTTGACCGGTGATAAGAGTTATTTAAAATGTTTGGGGTAAGAGTTTTTTTCCTGAGATATTTGAGGTTAGTGAGTAGTGGCACGGCACAAGTTGCCAGCATGTACCATTATTTTTTGTATTATCAGAGTTATTCAATTGAATTTGTGCAAGTGATCAAGAGATTAAAAACCAAAACACCTGATGATCGTAGTATTTTGCCCTAGAGGGGCTAGAAAAAGCACCCCAAAATTTCCAAAGTTGGGACCCAAAACACTATTTTGGACCCCCATCGTAAAATATCACTTGCTTTGGCAACACAACAGAGTGTAGCAATGCGCAATAGCCACAGGAGATGTTAGTCTGGTAAAGCTAGAATCATCCGCAAAACAAACATTAAGCCCCTGGGATTTATGAATTGACAATTACGTTGCGTGTGGGATTGGAACGAATGTTGCGATACTGGTAACCGATACGACAAATGAGCAGGGCCAATCGCGGCTAAAAACGGCAAGGAGGGAGCAACAAAGATACTTTTAGAACAACAGGATGTGAATCCTGATACGGCAGACACCCAAGTTGGACGAACACCGCTCTTGTCAACGACAATGAAGGGGCATGAAGGGGTAGTGAAAATGCTTTTGGAACGAGATGACAACAATCCGAATGCGCTAGACATTAAATACAGCGGAGCACCACTCCGTAGGCCATCCCGTACGGACACGAAGGAGCAGTAAAAATACTTTTGAAACGAGGGATGCAAAGCTCGACACGGCAGACACAAAATAGGGCCAGACTCCCCTTCCGTAGACTGCCGAGAACAACGACGAAGCAATAGTGGAGCCAATCCTGACAGGACAGACTACAACGCCTAAACAGCATAGCCATCAGCAACCTCCACCGGGCGTACAAAAATTGTGAAGATGCTCCCAGAAAATAAACAGGACCCTCACGTTCCAGCGGACATGGAAGATATCACCGACTGACTGCCCTTCAACCGAGCCATCCGACCTACCCCACCCGTCTCGCCGGCTTTACCTGCACCGCCGAAGCCTGACTTTCTTCCCCCCCGGATACCCGATCGCTCTTCCGAACAGCCAGTGATTTTTGCATCATCCTTATTTCTTTCGCTCCTGCCCCTCCCTGTCGCTGGCTTTGTTATCACTTCATTGATTGGTACGTACGGGAGTGAACGAGGATGTGCATATGGTTCAGCGGGAGAGTTTGTGCTATTAGATTATCGATTATCTGGAATAGGGCGGAGGAGATGGAGTTGGCTAGCGTGAGTCACTAAGTCGTGGTGGAAGTACAATTTACCGATGCTGGTCTGTCTGTGTAACGTGAAGCGAAAGGGTGATACTTTGTGACACCCAGGTTACCTTAAGCAGTGCGCCAGACGGGTAAGTTTTTCACCACAGCATGGAAATGTATTGTGTTGCGGTGAGTGGATTTCTGTCATGTTTGAACGCTCTTTCGTTGCAGATATATTGACTAGGATTACTGTCTTGGGATTTTACTGGGTGGGGAGTGTATCAGGGAACTCGAGTATTGATTAGTCATCTATTTAGGAGGTGAACGGTTTGGGGTCGTGTCTTTACTAAGACCGCATATGAATACCATCTCGACTACCCTCAGCAGCACCTCCCAGCCATGCTTGCCTATAGCGCCGTGCCTAGCCAACTCTTGACAAAACTGAAACCACCATACCGTATTTACTCGTTAAATGTTAAATCCACCATCGGAGATCTCAACAGAAATCACTGTCTAAACCACATTAGGCTTAGCAGAGTAGGTTGGCAAAATAACGAATACCAGTTAATAAGATCCATTGTCCTTAGCCCTCTAAGCTATGCTCAGTCTGGGTGACACTTCATATCCTCTTGGGGTGTTTTGTCTCTGATCGGGGGGATCCGAGGCCGATCCGAGATGGTGGATTTAACGAAGTAAATACGGGTACTGAGAAACAAAACCGGGTCGCACGCACCGATGAGAAACAAAACAAACGACGAAGGGAACCACTCGCTGGGTAGACAAGTGGAAGAGAAGAAGTTCACTTCTCCAACAAACAGGCCGTAGAAAAGGGGAACCGTAGATAAAAGGAGAACAAACGCTGCTAGGAGGGGCAATCACCGCACGCACAACTAGGAGACAAATTCATTCGTCCGAAGGGAAAATATAATTCCGTCACTGGAATTTCTATCGAAAGAAAAACAAAAAGAAATTCGTAAGAAGAGAAAATAAATCCGTGTTCCCGATCTCGATGTCCGCTCTCTCTCTTCTCGTCCGTTGTTCCCTTTTTCTTTTTCCCTTTTTCCCTCCGTTGTCGTTTCCTGATGCTCTCCCAGCCTATGTAACAATTTTCCTTGCCAAGACATCAACCCGTGGTAACTAGCAAACGGAACCATCCCCCCTCATCGACTAGATGTCTAAACCCTGACCCTCACGATAACTAGCCTATCCGATGAAAATAAAACACAACTTCTAGCTAAAACACCGCAGACCATTTTCTTTCCTCACAGTACCCGTCAAACTCACCAGTCAAAACCGTACAAGCATTGCCAACCCTAACCCTGACCTCCGCACAAATTCATCGCGATATTACACTCACAGACCCCCGCCCAAAAGGAAAAGATAAAAGCCCAAAGTCAAGCCTGAGCTCTCGGCAGCTGTCCCCGTAGCAGCAGCCGAGAAAGCCAAATAATACTCAAGAACGTGAATCCCGTATCTGCAAAGTAATTATCCCACCACTAGGCGCGAGGGCCATAGCTCGAATTTTCCCCTTTTGGGCGGGGGCGCTATTAGCGGGAATAGCGAGATGGGGGAGTGGAGAAAAAGGAAAAAAGAGGGGGGAGGGGGGGGGGTTTCCGGAGGGTTAACCCGAACGTATACAGTAATAGAATCCCCGGGCAGATTGAAAGAGGCAGCGGCTCATTTGAGGGTTTGCATGGAGACTGGCAGACTACAGTCGCACTCCGTTATAACGAGATTCCATTGCAGTGAATAATTGGGGGGGGGGGGGGTTGAGAATGTTAGTAGGCAAATGGGTGAGGGAGGAAAGAAGGAACTGGATCCCTTGTTTACTCATGAATTTCACAGCTTTGAAGCAGCGTAAAAAAAAACTCTCACCAAAGAGGTATCATAGACCGGCAGATGTTTAAGAGAGGTTGTAGAACATAACCTCGAGAAGTCTGGTCAAGAACTTGGAGAAATTTTCCACTTGTACATCCACACCCATACAACACAAGACCCGCAAATAAAAGGTGGTGATGGAGATGGGCTCGTGCGCAAAATTACACGTTTAGTCAGCATCTTTTCCCTTATAGCGAGACCGGTTTGTATGTGGGGAGGGGGGTAAAATCTAACAGATCCGCTATAGAGTGTTCTCCACCATGTATTTCGTTATAATGAGGGAATCTGTATGGGGAATTTGAGCTCCCGAAGGCGGGTTTCGTGATGGCGAATTTTTCAGCCCAAAGAGGTCCATTATAACGAGGTGCGACTGTATATGATTTCGAGGATGCTCGTTCATGATCAACTTCAAGTCCCCGGGGAGTAAACATTCTAACCCTGGCATGGTTCTACATACCCGAGTCGGGTGAAACATCTAGTGATCGTACATGTTCTACAGTATTCTCTGGATCATATCAACCGGGCAGGCAATTCACCAGTGGTTGTGGTCCTGAAAAAAAAAAGTAAAGTGAAAACGGCAGTGAAAGCTGGCTGGTTATGGTGTGCTGTGCTGCGTTGTGTTATTAAGTAAGAGATTGTGGCGCAATTAGATAAGGAGCCAAGAAGTTATTTTGCTCTCTATTTCTTCCCGTAGAGGGGAGGAATGATAGCGATTGTGTTATTTCCTGCGATGGCGTGATCTGGGCAAGAATGTGTAAAGCCGTGGGGGTGGTGGGGGGATTGAAAATACGGCAAAGTAAAAAACATTACGCGATATCAATACCTTACAGGGGTTAATTATAGAATGACTTTGTTTTTTTTCTTTTTCGCAGTATCGTAAACCCCCCCGTTCTTTGCTATGTGATTTCCTCTTTGCGTATTGGGAGGTAGTACAAGCGGCAAGCCACTCGGATACCAGGGTTAGTCCGTGAAACACTGTTGTATTGGTCAAGTTGTCACGGATAACCCTCCCAGCAAATCAAAGCGTTCCCGGAATTTCTCCTCATACACAAGTTAAAGGCTTAGCTGCATACGAGCCACTGCCAGTTATTGAAAGCGCTCACGGACTAACCCTGGTACCCGAGTAGAGCGGGAGCACCAACACACCGGTTCTCGTGCAAGGGTGATTGACAGTTCAGTTTGTTATCATGGCCCCGGTTTTTTCTAGGGCTTCCGGATGGTTTCAGGTGGGAGGGGGGTCTTTCCTGGGTGTAGGTATGTCCCTTTCTGGGTCAGACCTTGTCCGGCAAGGTATCTGCTATCATAGTAAAACCCTATCAAAGCCTCGCTTAGACCAACATGGGAAAAGCATGATGGCTGATTGACGCAATTATAAGATTGATTTCACCCCCAAACCATCCATGAGATGGTGAGCGACCGCCCACATGACCCCACCCCACCAACCTTCATCTCCAGAACATTTCTAACCCGAGAATGCACTGTAAATCTCCAGCGGGACTGTTCATCACCTTTCTTTTTTTTCTTTTCTTCCAAAGCCTTGCCCCTCCACCGGCCCGCCCAGTTTTAATCTCGGCTGTGGGGTCCATGATTTGATGTGATATCTGCAAATCCTCACAAACGGGTCGCTGGGCGCAGGAACGACCGGTACCGCATCCAAGGGTACCCATCTTGGCAGCTGTCAGACATGCGGGAAGGGGTCCGTATTCAAAAGCCGCACACAATGAGTGGCATGATAAGGCCCGCATGATGATACGCTAAGCGATAACCTTATTCACACGTCCACGTTGCGCTTATCTAGCCCCTCCCTGCAACACCACATCACATCAAACCGCACCATACCAAATTTGACTTCAACAAACAAACTAGTCCACCATTTTACCCGCGCTATGGAACCGACTCAAGTATTGCCTTTGGTAAACCTTAGCAACGCCGATCTCGTCACCGCCGCCGCTGGCATACAATGCCTCGACCTGGCGTCTCAGGAGTGCAAGCATCACGCTCTATTTCGAAATATCCCGTTACCGAAGCTTGAATCGGTTACTATCGATGCTTCTGAAGATAATTCATCCGGAAGGCTTCTAGAACCTTATCTCCAACCGAAACTCCGTGTATTCGAGTTCTTTGGGGGTGTATTGGATGATCAATTTTTGAGGGATTTAGCTGTGAGTTTTTGCGATACTAATTTCATGAGAGAAGAGCTAACAACGGGGCAGGAGAAATGTCCGCTATTGGAAGAAGTGCTGATAGATAATCCACGCGAGGTTGTTACGCCGGGAGGTTTCTTACGCTTTTTGGAGGGAGCGAAAAAGTTGAAGAGAGTTGTACTCATGTATGGGATGGAGCGCTTGATAACGAGAGAGGTATTCTGCGAGCTATCCTCACGAAGTTGCTTGGAAATTTTAGGGATCGGAGGAGTGGTTAGCGAAGACTTTGTCGTAGCCGCACGAGTGCGCACCAACGGACAAGATCTATTCCCGGGTTTGCTCGGTTTGACGTGCACGGGGTCCGCAGCGGGAACACTCCTTCTATCCAAAGATTTGAAAAATCTGGCACGGGCGGAAATCATACTTGTGGGTTCGGCGGTTAACTTCCTGGGAAGGTTTTCCCAAGCTTGTCCGGAGTTGGAGTACCTATGCGTCACATACACCTGCACCCCCACCCACATCGAAATTCCACCCAGAGAGATCCTGGTTATACCCCGTAGCTTGCCAAAGTTAACACACCTATTTTTAACCGGCAAAATAACTTCGCCATCACTCCAAGACGAGCATATAATAGCCTTTGCGAAGGATTTCGCGCAGAATGTCAAAGTGCTGAGACTAGGCTTTCGCGAGACAAGACTTACGGAGAAATCGTTGATCCATCTCGGGCAGCGTCTCGGTAGCACACTTGTTGAGTGTGAGCTGGTTGGGAGATTCGAAATTGACGGACTCGGGGGTGGTGCGGTATTGTTTCCGGTTCTGAAGGAACTGGCGCTTCGGGAGGCAGTGGAGTGGAAAGAACGTGGGCAGGAGTTGGTGACGGGGTGGGCGCCTGAGGTTGAGGATGTGCAGTTTTGGACAGGGTTTGGAGAATTTGAGTGATGTGGAGTTTTGAGGAGGAGTGAAGGTGGGAGAGTTTTCCGGAGTTTTATTGTGTCAGGAATTTGAGCTTTGCCGAGGGAGACAGTTGTAGTGTTTGTAATGCTCCATAGATTTTTCTTGAAGACTTTTTAAGAAATTGATTCTGGAGAAAATAAAAGTTCTTGATCTAATTTTGAATAACCGAATGGCGGTGATATTTAAAAATGATAAAGTTCACCTCACTGACTCTACTCGCGCGGCAGAGTTGAAGCCTGGTACTTTTGTACGTGGACCTTCCCTCGCTACCAAGTATAGCAGAATCTAATGTCCCCCAACACTATTTCTCAAAGTCGGAATTCTTTTTTGGAGGTTACAACTTGAGGACGGATAACGTGCAGTCTTCCATTAACAAAGGTTCCCTATTTCTCAACCAACGGCGTATGGTTTAGAAATTGCCGAGCCCAACCCCAGTGGTGAAAGCGGACTAGCGGAGAAAACAGTAACAATCATTGACCCCGGAATCCGCTTAGTCCTGTTATGCCAGACAGAGATCTATGAGAGATCATCTCATTTGATTCGATAGAATAATGAATCTGGGTATATGTGATCGTTAGATCCACCAGCCAGTGTTTTTTGTTCTCCAGAGTGTGCGGCCCTGTAGCTGACGTTAGTGAAGTGACCTGTAGGTATTGATACTTACCATGTTAAATTTCGTAGTCACCCGCAAAACACCACAGGTATTTCAAACCTTGGTCTATGGAGAGAGCATTCAGGCGATCCCTCCTTGGTAGGCCTAAGGTTAGAAAAGAAAAGAAAAAGTTAGGTATGCAACAGGCTCTCAGAATTTAGCTAAGCAAGTTGGACCATTAACAACATGAGCAGAATACACACAGCTTACGTCGTCGTCGCAGTAGTGGTTAGCACTGTCAAAAGAAGACCCTTCTCTCCAGAAGGGGGGAAAATTGAATGCACCAACGTTTCCACCTCCCCCATCGCCCTAGAAAAGAGGGAAGAAAATAATAATTCACCCCTTCCACTAATGACCTAGGGAGATGGGTAAACCCTTCCCTTTCACCACCACCACTACCACCACATCAAAAACTAGGTGGAGAAGGCTCAACCATGAATTCCCCCAAGGACACAAACAAACTCCGAGAGACAAAAGAGAGCACAGTCGACGGGCTTAAGTTTTTCATCTCTCACCGGATTCGCCCCCCCGTTAAGAAGTTTTTCAACCGGATTACCGTAAGTCATCTCCCCCATTCTAATACCACCTACATTCTCTGAAAATGGTCATAACATCTCCGAAATAGTTTAGCAACACCGAGCGCTCCCATAGAGGTTACTCTCAAACCTTCAATTACACCTACATCCCTCCGCACTCACCCGACGTTGACCCTAATAGAATTATGCCCGGTCAACAAGAGACAGCCGCAAATGCAACGATCCGGATGAGAATGCAGCATCAACAAGAGCTGATAGCTACCGTGTGCGCCTGGATGGATGGAATCCCGCCCGAGGATGAATTAATGGATCCGAACCTTGATGGGACTGGCGGTGTTGGTGATGCAACGAGGGAATGGGTTCGCACGGTTACTCCAAGTGCCGAAAGTGCGACTACAAGGCCGAGAAGCTCCACCGCTGTTGGAGAGGGGGATGGGGGTGATGGGTTTGAGGAAAATCTGGCGGTGGAAGAAGGTGTGCAGGGCGGTGGTAACGAGCTATTGCTTAAGACGCATAAAGCTCTAGCGGAGAGGATTTCCAGTTTTCGCCGGACTGTGCAGCAGCAGCCACAGCAACTGGACACGGAGAGAGCTCCGGAACCCATCGGCATTCGTCAATCCGGTACTACAACAGCTGCCGAGAATACCCAATATCCTCCCGAATCGAGCGAAGGCAGAATGAGGATGGCAGAAAAAAACGAGGCCATCAGAAAGATTGTCGAGGAGAATGCCATCCCTAGCGTCGGTTTTCCGACTCCTCCACCTCTGCCTCCGCCACCACTTTCTCCCTATCATGGGTTTCCTCAACCTTACCCCGAGCCACCACTTTCCACAGACCCTTGCATTTCGCCAAAGAAAGATAAACCCGAAAGACGTTCGTTCTGGAAGAGGGTGACCAGATATTCTGCCGCTCTTTAGTTTTGTTTCCCCACGGATTACCGGGATCACCCAGCGCCGAAGCCGAAGTTGATATTGACTGAAAATCATTCCGAGCATAGGTGGATCCCGACATGGAGTGGTGGATGGGTAATAAAGGGGATGGAGCAAGTGTTTTTTTTGATTGATCGATGGACATTATCGGATAGAACATGTATCCTCTCGTGGGCTTTGTTGTTTTGTTTGGCAATTGCAGGTACCGTACTATTCCCGATAGCAGATATAACATTGTACTTTTTTTTAATTTCCTTTTTTCGCCTTTTTTCTTCACCTTTCCATTTCCATTTTCATTCTTCTATCCGTTAGCCCTCTTCGCTGGTCCTTTTCTGAATTCCCCACTTGGCATGATGTTTAATAGGAGCGGGTTTTGCGAATACGCATTCTTGACTGTTTTCCGATGTTTTCATAAAGATTCCGACAGAAGGTCAAGAAGAAAGCAAGTGCGAAGAGACGAATTCTGGTGGAAATGATAGTCCATCTTTCGTTGGGTCCTCGGCGGCCTATTAACCACTCCCTTAGTTACCAGCCGGTCGCTCTTCGTTAGCCGAAAGATGTACCCATCAGTGGAAATTCACTTTCTGGATCTGATTGTGGCGTAAATATCCCTTCTCTCCTACTCTCTCTATAGGAAACGAATCCTTATTTAAATACATGCGATATAAACTTTGACATGATTACTCACTATCATACCATAGTCCGCACGCTGGGCGAGAATGGGCTTTGCTAGTTAGATAGAGCTATCAATCACTACTTATGCCTTCAATAAAGTACCCGGCCAATCCCCTAGCGAAGTGACAATCTCAATGATTAATCCTATTTTTCAGCATCGAGGAAATAATCTCCTCACCAGCTTTCCGCTATCCCCAATTGAAGCGGCTAGCCAAGCAAAGTAATCCTCCACAAAATTACCCTTATCAAAAAGCTCAGTATACCGACAAGGACCCTGGAACAAGCTGCTCGCCATTGGAACAATACATCAACAAACAACCCCATTCCGCACCCTACATTCTCCAGAATAAAGTTCCACCAGCACAGGTGAGCGCTCTTTTCCATCGCCCAATACATCCATTAATACAAACTAGGACACAACCCCACCGCCCGAGAACCAGATGTCCACATTGTAAAACTGCAAATTCAGAATTTTTAAAACACGCATGGGGGGAAGATTACTATTGCGTGATCACCACAGATGGGAGAAAAGTTTGACAATAGTGGAATAATTGTTAGCTAGGAATACGAGAATTTATTTCTGGGGTCGGTGGGTTTGGTGGGGATGTGCACTTTGACATAGCGGGTGAAGGTTTGTGCGCGCGGGTTGGATTTTCGGGTATGGCGGATAGGTGTGAGAGTAATGTGCTGAGTAAATCTGGAAGCAAAATGAGAAGAGAAAAGAGTGGGTATGGGTGGTAGTATAATGAAGTTTTGAATACATGGCTGTGCACAATGATCTAGTATGCTCAAGGGATTACTAGTGGAAAGTGCGGTTTGTGGAAAGGGGAGGTGGTTTTCAGTGTACGAGTAGCATTTGTTCGTACCGCACGCGAGAGCAGCGGGGTAGTGTACAGGGTTGGGAAAGTTGTGACAGGAGCAATGACTTGCACTCGAGTATGTGGGAACGCTCTGTATGCTCGTTCTAGCGCTGGGGACGTTAGTTTTAATACTGTTCGGGTAACATATGCTCCTCGCGAATGGGGGTTGATATTAGAGTGAGAGTGATATATTGTGACTGTGATGGATGGGTGAGGGTTGTTATTTTGTGTAAATTAGCCAACCTGCCGGCAGTTATAATGCTTTCCGGGATTAGGAGCTCCGGGGGAATATGGGAGTATATCATTTCCTTGATTTCTGGCATTGTGTTGGTTGGCTTGGGTGGTGGTGGTTGCAACGGTGAGGGGTTGGGGACGGTAAGCTAGGTAGGGTTTGAAGTGAGAGGAGTGAAGAGTAGAGGTTCAAGGATTGGGTGAGTAGATTTTTGGCTTTATCTCTATCGAGGATTCGATTTGATATCGTGTTCAAGAATATTCTGGTTGTATCGTACTCCGGTGCGGGTGGGTATAGAATCCACGCCTGAATCTCGATCATTCTTCCCATTCACATTTTCCAAATAGCGAAAAACGGTGTTTAAAAGTGTCTAATGACCAAATAGATATAATATTGTACGTTAACAAAAATAACCGTACATCAACGGACGGAAAAACTCGGCCATGGCAACCCCACTACCCCACCAACCCCACCATCATGAAAACCAAAAAAAAATTAAAAAAATGTAAATACATAGTAGAAATTAATATTTAGTATACCATCCATCAGCCTTAATAATTTCTTCCACCCTATCTACCATTGATCCTGCCAAAGTATCAAAAACCTTTGGGTCAAGAAGTTCCCAACAATTAGTAATGGCCTCCTCTATTGCTTTTTTGACCTCATCAACAGGACCCTTCATGAGATAGAGCTCAGGATAGTTCTTGTGAAGCTTATCTTTCACCAGAGACCAAACATTCTCAATAGGATTGAGATCTGGTGAATAGGCAGGAATTTCCAGAAGAGTAATTCCCTGCACTCTGAGCCATCTCCTAAAGGGCAAGTGAGTCTTAGCATTGTCAATGATAAAAAATACCTCTTCATCTCCAACCCTTTCTCTGATATCCTCCCATATCCCTAGAAAGTCATAATGATCATAAACATCAATAATTGACTTTCCAGTCACTCCACCCCTAGCAGAAGTAGGATCAGGAAAAACAGGTAAAAAGAGACCATGAGTTTGACCATAAAAACAACCAGTCATCATTTGGCTAATCTTCCTCTCTCCTCTCCTAGCAGCAGGCTTAATACAATCCTTATTCCACTTCTCTTTTGGATATCTAAATATCCATTTTCTCCTCTTTCCTCCTCCTCTCTCCACAGCTACCTCATCTCCCCACATTGCCTTCCTTCTCCACATCTCTCTTGTCCAATGCCTATGAGCTAATGCCCATTCCAATCTCTCTTGAGCTAGATCCTCATCCAAATGAACCCTTTCTTGTGCCAACCACTTTTTTAGATGCTTTTGTTGAAGTCTTCTCCTCACTGTCATAGAAGAGATATTGGGAGCAACTTTTTTGGCAATCTCAGAATAGCTAGTATTGCGATAGCTGAGAGCTTCCTCCACCATAGCATCATCCTGCAACTTGGTAGTTTTAGGATATCTTCCTCTACCCTTTCTCTCCTGGCCCTCTTGATCTCCTTTTAAGATACTATCTTTAATAGTGTTGAGGGGGATGTCAAGGTAGTGGGAAATTTGGCGATAGCTCATTTGAGGTTCGTGTAACCCGAGAATTCTCCCCCTGGTAAACTCTGAGAGGTGCTTGGAGGGAATAGGCTTTTTGGCATGACTGCGAAGAATAGGAGGCATAGTTTCTTAAAACAAAAGAATTAGGAAAATTGGTTGAGTTTTGGTTGATGTAGAGGAATTTCTTTAGGTGGTGTTCAAAGTGAGAGGTGATGAGGAGGGTTGCGTTGCCACGGATCATGGATGTACGGTTAATTTTGTTAACGTACAATATCATACAAAGAAAGCGTTACCAAGATAGCAATAACCCCACACCCATTCATTATATACATCAAGCATCATAAAATCCAGGTAAAAAAAAAAGGAAAGATCCCATCTCCTTCTAAAAAAAAATTGATACTTGATCATTGATAACATGCTAATCATTTCTCCTCATGCATAACCCCACTAGCCCCTTTCCCACTCTCCTACTCCTCGCTGGAATTCCCAGCAACAACCTCAACCTGCCTCCCCTTCTCCGTCAATCCCCAAGCCTTGGTAGTCCCATAGAACAACGTATCCAACTCCCCAAGCGACTCCACTGCAGTCTCAGGATGAACAAGAATATGATCGGAACAAACGCAACGTTAAAGCACATCCAGATCAAAAAGAATTTCCAGCCGAGGTTCTCAGCGCCAATGCGGTGATCCTCACCACGACAAAGTTCCAGAGCCAATTTGCAGAGGTAGCGAGCACAGTTATTTAATTTCTGAAGCGGAATTCTAAGATTTCGGTTGGGCAGAGCCAGGGTGTAGCGACCCATGCGAATCCAGAGTATGTCGCGATGTACACAATTACGAAGACCATGCCCGGGACACTGGCGGCTTTGTTATCTTCTGTTGAGGGCTTGGCGAGTGCTGCGACGCATGCCATTGCGATGGACTGGCCAGCGACGCCGAGCATAAGTGGCTTGCGACGACCCCAGTTGTCGATGAAGAGGATGGGGATGAAGGTGAAGACGAAGGTCAATCCTGTGCAGCCTCCGAAGATAAGGCAGAGTTCACGCTCAAGGTTGAGGACACTTTGGGGAAGGTAGGCGGAGTAGAAGATGACCTATCACATGTTAGCTCTCAGGCCCCAGAAGAAGGTAAAGGGGGGAAATACCCAGCCAATTGCTGCATCATCTAAATACCATAGGCCAAGCACTATCTTCGGAAAGTCTGCGATTTTCCATCCTTGAAGTATCCCCGAAGGTAATCTGTCCGCTGTGAGCACCGGCTTCAACCTGCAGGATGTAGCTGATGGAGTTGAACTAGTTCTATACAGCCTCAGAATCAGACGGCTCGCCTTCGAGGAGCGCGGGGACTTTGAGGGACTCCTCGCCACGGTCCTTGGCCATGAGGTAACGGGGTGACTCTGGCAATCCGAATAGCAAGACCATGGTGACGATTCCGGGAGTACAGTGAAGGATGATGGGAGTACGGGATTGGATGGCTGGTCATCGCGCTTGAAAGTAGCCTAGGTAATCTAGTAGGAGAAGATAACGATACCAATAGCGATGAACCATCCCTCGATGGAAATCATACGACCACGGGAACGGGCTTTGGTAGTTTCCGCCGGGTTCCTACCCCAACATATTAGTCACTCGTAAATCTAAAGCTGGAATAACGAGTGACAACCTACACAGGCACCGTAGAAGTATTAATTCCATTTCCGAGACCAGTGACAATTCAATTCGTCCGACGATCATATAAGCAACACCACAAGCCGTGGCCCGTTGGATAAAATCCCAACCAAACCCATAGCTGCATTCCAAAACTGCACGCATTCGTACTTTCATGACTCTGGATGAGACTTGCGCAGATCGATATGTTGCTATATGTCAAAATATACGATTTCCTTTCATGTATGTGGATCGCATGAGCCACGTGTTAGAACCTATAGATATATTTCGTTGGTATGGAATGGTTGCATGGTTGCTTGTGTAACATTGGAAGGGTATACCGTAAGAACTCGAATAATTGGACCCGGCGCTAAGAGGTTCAATTAAAGTATTTGTCTCAGAAATGAGCGAAGGACGGAAAAACTACCTCTTTAGAGGTGTCTTAGACGATGAATCATGAGCTTTGACCCATGATTGTGAACCTCACCTGGTTAAGAGATAAATGTAAACACGCTGTGTACGGTAGATACAAGAAAAAAAAAACAACAATTCCAAATTTGCGTGACACTTTATATCATATTCTTTGTTTTCTTTCAAGTCATGGCCCCAAGACCTGCAGGATGTATCCGAGTGCATCCAATTCTCCCAGCCCTTTCAACCGAAAAATTTTATGCTGGAGTTAAAAAAAAGCCTGGCCCAAAACGCAAGCAGCTTGCGGAAAGTCTTCGAGCAGCTCCTCGACGCGTCGAATATCCCTACAGATCATACAAAGTTAGCTATAAGCTAAGAGTCCTCTCATACTGGATAACACCAAGTATTGGGGCAGGTCCTACCCAACTCCGAAAACCAACAAGAGCAGAAACAGCAACGCGATTTGGAGTCCCAGAGGCCAACCTATCACGGTGGAAGAAGGAGGAGCAGGAAGGGAAGTTTCAGGGGCTCACATTAGAGCAGTACAGAGTACCAGGGGGAGGAAGGCGGCGAAAGTGGGAGGTGTTGGAGCGGGCATTATACGAAAAGTTCCGGTATCGGCGGGCATCGGGAGGAATAGTTCGACGGGGCTGGTTCAGACGAGTCAGTAAGGAGCTTTTTCTTCAACATTATCCAGATGAAGCCCAAACCTCATTTTGCTTCTCGAATGGATGGTTCCGGCGGTTTCTAAGTTTCCATCAAGTCAGTTTACGGTTCGTGACAAACACTGCAAGTCAACTGCCCAGTGACTTCAGCAATGCCATATTAAATTGGATGAGATTTAATAGGCGAAACTCACAATTACAGCCTGGCAATGGGCAGGTACCAGGCGATGTCCTGGCAGATGTAGGTCGATATACCCTATCTAATATTGTGAATATGGATCAGACACCTCTACCATTTGAATACTTAGAGGGGAGAACTTACAACCAAAAGGGGGAGAAGACAATCTGGGCTCAGAGCTCTCACTCCGGCTGGGACAAACGGCAAGCAACAATTCAGCTTGCCGTGTTTGCTGATGGTATACCAAGAGTAAAGCCTTTAGTTTTCTTTCGCGGACTGGGAGTTGGGGCAACAATACTTACCGAACGAGAAACCTACGACCCCCGAGTGGTTGTCAAATTCAACCCCAAAGCCTACGCCAACTCATCCAACATGGTCGAATGGTTGGATGAGCAGCTTGTTCCAATCCTTGAGGGCCGGCCAACGCTCCTCGTACTTGACCTCTTCGGTGCCCATAAGACCGAAGAGGTTCTCGACACCTTTTCTGCGAACGACATTGTTGTTAGCATGATTCCTGGAGGCTGTACCTCATTGGTACAGCCTCTTGACGTCTCTATTAATCAGCCTTTCAAGGACATTTTGCGGGTTAGTAGACTTACCTTTCGATGAAAAAAAAAGATTTGAAAAAAAAAAAAAGAGGTGAGAGGGCTAACCGCATCATAGGAGGTACTTGAAGAGAAGTTAGATGTTGTAGAGGTGGAGGAGGAGCGAATCTTGTTAGCAGGAGAAAGGCTAGTCGGAAGTATGATAGGGCGGAGAAGGGTACTTACCACTTGGGCTGTGGGAGAAGCCTGGGAGCGCTTCACCCGTGATCATAGAGAGGTTGTTGTAAAGGCGTTTCGGGTTCTAGGTATTTCGCTACCAATTAGCAGTGTTTGTGACCAGGAAATCTCTGTAAAAGGGGTTGACTTACCTTTCTTGATTGATGGTCTTCAAAATTGGCGAGAGGGGGGGGTTTTGGAGGAGGAAGAGGTTGAATTAGATGAGGCCGAGGATGAAAGGGAGATATTCTATGAAGAAAATTAGTATTTGTCCAATCTGAAACTGATATTGCGTAATCAGTCTTGGCTTGTCATACCTTAATTCAACCTCTTAGCGCCGGGTCCAATTATTCGAGTTCTTATGGTATATAGAGGAAGTTTTCTCCTTCGGTTATGCTTAGAATAATCAGCGCAAGTTTATGAAAAATCTTTAAGTCTCTACTATATTTGTTCACTTTGTACTGCCAACTCTCTTAAGAGCAAGCGTTCAAATCACAGATATTTTCACTATACATACAGGCTGTTTCTGTTTTTGACAATATTTAGATCATTGCTTGGTTAGTTGATTGCACTTTCTGGGGTCGACAGTCTGGTAAGATTGTGGAATGGTGTTTGTTAGGTTGGGGGCGCGGTGTGTACAGTACAGTACTTTGCTGCGAATAGCGTACCGGCGGTTCATGGGTTGTCACTCATATTTCCTCTCTCTCTCACGTTCTTGTGTGAGTTTTTGTGTATATCTTTTTTAGGGTAAATGTGCTTATCATCAAATCCAATTCTTGCGGTATCTTGGGGTGTGTGGGATTGGCGGTGGGGGGGTAGAATGTAGAGTAAGTAACCACGTCACAATAGGTTGGACGCTGACGGGTGCTGTACCAGTGGTATACATTAGGAATGTGTAATCCGCCCATTTTCAGACAATTCGCTCCAATGTCAAGTAAATGTACAAGATGATTTTCCCTCAGCATCCTAATTTACCGTATTCACTATCTTTACCTCGCAAATTAACATCCCGACTCCTCTTTCCCTTCCCCTTTTGTCTCCACAGCAAAACTCGCCGCCAAACTACCTCCCCCGGTAAAAATGCACTTTATCGTGCACTAAGTAGTCAATTCTAGAATGCACCTTTTTCGCTTTTCCTCGTGACAATGGGTACCCGCAGTCAGTCATATGCGGCGGTGAGGGTGCGGTAGGTGATAACGCAATTACAAACCCTAACCCCTTTACGCGCACAGCCGATTTGCCAAGTTCAAGACACATCACCCCCGGAGATGGGGAGGAAGGTACAAATAAACGCAACGTTACGGAGGCAGGAGGACTCGCCGTATGCTCTGGATGGGATGGACCTGCATACGGTACTGTAAACACATCGAGTTGTGACGTGATACGGTAGCACCCACCCTACACCGAATTTTTTCTGGCCGATAAAATCACCCAGAATCTTCATCGTGCCAACCTACCGTACTTTCTGGGGGAACTGGGAAGAACAAGGGAAGGGAGGGGGTATTTGACAGTTTCGCATCTACCCTACCGCAAGCACGCACCCGGCTGGAAGAACACAAAAGCAACATCTATTCCAAACAAAACCATAACCACACCACCCCGGTACTGGAAGTCAATCACGAACACGACCTGCCAACCAACCAACGATAAATAGATAAAATGAACCCCTACCTGCTACCCATCCGAGCCCCAGAAATGACACAATCCCGCACGCAGAAGCGAATGCGGACGCAGAGTAAGTGGCACCACTCTATTGCGATGTTTAATGAGGGATTGGTTGGGTTGCTCACGTGCTCTACTGTAAGTGACGCTATGCCAACGCGAAAACGGGCACCGACCGCGTGTGATAGTTACTGCACGAGGAAGACAAAGAGTGATAATTCGAGGCCTGCTTGTGGAAATTGTGCAAAGAGTGGGATGGAGTGTTTTTATTCTGGGAGTGAGGAGAAGGAGTTGGGTTTGCAAGGTCCATCCCCCCCGTTGTCGTCGCGATTGTGGGATGGGGTGAGATGGGGTGAAGTAGGGAGCGTGAATACAGGTACGAGTCGACGAGTCTGAGGATATTGGAGGGGATAGATCGGTTGGGAAAGTTATTGTCTACAAGGGATTCAATTACTTCTCCGTTGAGTGCTGCCGCGACGTTACGGTCCAATGTCACTGTGGCGGCGGGGAGGGAGGTGGAAGACGGGGAGAGGGGTGATCCAGCAGAAGATCATCAGAGTGTCTTACTACCTGTCATCGAGACGAGGGTTCCTTCCAGACTGGATAGCGTTCTTTCCTGGAGGGTGTTTCCACAAGACTATCCCCCCTCCTCGGTAGTAGAACCCCCCCAGCAGGCGATACAGACCCCCGGATGATCAGGAATCTCCACCATGCATACCTCACGTTTGCCTACCCCCGACATCCAGTCATCGACCAAGCATTCCTCGAAAGGGCCGTCTCCCAAGTCGAAGATAACGGCTGTGGCTGGGACCTGGCCTGTCTGGTCTTACTAACATGTCCCTAGGCGCGATATCCGAAAACTACAAAGACTTCCTCCACCTAACCACTACGCTGGCCGCCCTCGCCGAGGCCAAGAAGGCTCAGGCAGACCTGGCGAACGGATACTACGCAATGGCACGGGAGAGACTGGCGCAGGCGTTTGTGGAGCATAGCGAATTGGCGGTTCAATGCCTGTTTATCCCGGTAAATCTCCAAGTGGGTAGCAGCTCCGATTCTTCCTCTACCGGAAAAGCCGAGAGCTACGCGAGTGTTTTGATTTTTTAAAACCCTTCCGGAGCATAATGTAGCTAATGATACCGTTCGTCGCGTGGGGATTTCTTTATTCAGGTTTTGGCATTTATACAACTTGGATCCGATACCGCGTATAGACTTTTTTACACCGTGTGGGTGTCTTGGCAGATGTTGCATATCCTCAGTCCTAATACTGAGGTGGAAATGGCGTACGAGGCGTATTTGAAGTAACGGCTGTACTGGACATGCCTGAAGGCTTCGTGCAAGCTCCATGCCGAACTCTCCTTCCCGTGCACATGGGGTCGCAGATGGAGTACCCACTGCACTTTCCCGCGCCGCCGCCATCCCTGTACAATAACCGGTCCTGGTACTTTTACACAGCAGAGATTTTGCTGCGCCGCGCACAATCGCATCGCCAGCGAAGTTTCCTCCTTCCAGACGGAATTGCTAATCCCAGGAAGATTGTCCAGTCTTGTTGGCATCACCCACGGATTCGAAACGTACATCTGGCGCTGGCACGCTTTCCTTCCACAATCCATACACTTCCCCATAGAAGGGGCTGGAGGTCTGAGGAGTGGTCGGCTGCAGTGGAGGGTGCCGAAAATGTGCTTGCATTTTGTGCTTCGGGGAAGGGGGGCTTGGGGAGGTGTTTTGATGTTGTGGAGTGGTGGAGTGGTGGAGTGGAGTGGTGGAGGGAGAGGGTTTGTTGAGTTTTTTGGGGGTTATGTAGGGTGTTGTATTACAAGAGGGGTGGGGGGGTTTGTTTGATGTTCGTGACTTTCTGATATGAGATTTGTCTTTTGAGCGCTGTGGTTTTTTTTGTAAAGTACTATATTGTGTTGTGCTGAATGGATGAGTGTGATGTATTGATGCTGGTTGTGTGCAGGATTGTGAAAAACTGACATTCCCACAAGTAGTTAGCTAGTTTTGGGCTCTTCTACGGTATTCAGGAATAACACTACTCCCAGTCTAACCTCGCACTCAGTCTACTACCAACCTACACCCTCGTCAAGCAATTGCTCGACCTACCCCGGCCACAGAATGTAGCGCCCATCCCCCATGCCACTAAAATCGAAATCTCACACTTCAATCATTACCCATCTACCTTCCACCTCTCAACACTTACCATCCCCCCCTCCGAAAGAATCCTAATCGAATCTCCACCTACTCTACCCCACTACCTACAAAGCCACCGCCATACACCCTCATAGAGAAAACCAAATTACTACACCACAGTTCATGCCTGCTATCCTGGGTGCGGGTAAGTCAAGGACAAGACTGTGGAATTGGGAATTGTGGGATGAAATAGTACAGGGGTGCGTGGAGTTGAGGTGCGAAGGCAGTGTGCTAGTATAGGGTGAAGGAGAGAGAGGTAATGGAAGTACCCCACCATAAAATAACGAAGTCGGTATTCAAGTAGGATAAATTTGAAATGGAGCCACAATAGTACGGGTAGGCGGTCAATGAAGTGTGGGTTGATAAGGGGTGTGCAGTGGGAGCAAACCTTGACAGGAAAACAGAAAGCTCGGAAAGTCTAACGTTGTAAAGTAAATTTCTTGTCCTTTACTCAGGTGCAAATTAAATACTCGAAATGTTCGCGACAACGGCCGCCCCTCGTCAACAATCATGCCTTGCATCAACCATCAACGATGAAAAGTAGCACAACTTCTTGGTAGGAAAAATAATAAAAATATTTATTCAGCAAGATAATCTCTAGATAAAAGAGGAATGTATGAAAGAAAAAAAATAATTTAGTGTGGCAGTTGTGGAGTAGGTAGTAGTGGTGTTGGCGAGGTATACAATGGTTGATAGGGGACGATCGTTGGCGCGCCCTCATTTCGAATACTTAATTTGCGCCCGAGTAAATCAGGCTTGCATATCTAGCGGCGGTTCGCTTGAGCGCCTTCCTGTAGATTAATTTCCCATCTGCCTCGGATGCGGTACTGTGTGCTTGTAGATGGGAGGGCGAGTGTTAATGGACATTGGGTGGAGGCGGCGGATTAAGATGGTTGGACTTTGAGGAGTGAATGTGAAAGAGGTGTTGTCATACGTGTCGCAGGACACAGTCACTTACGAAGAACTTTGCAATGATGTCGTGTTGTTTCTTTGTCACTGGTTCGTGGGCATTATTGTTATAACTCTGGTATTATATTTAAAGTTGCTCTGTGACCCTCAGGGCAAAGAAGGGAGAAGAGACGAAGATTGTCGAGGACAAGACAGGAAGAATATTCAGATTGAGCAGTTGAGAATATTCTTGGCTGAGCTTTGCTATGGTTCATAGACTTTATTGCTTTCCTTCTCTGCTTTTTATTTCTTTTTCTCCTTCGACTTTTTCAGCCTGTTGAAGAATAAATCCGTTGACCCGAAATCTAACAACACCAGACAGAAGTTGTTGCCACCTTGGCGAGTCAAAATACTCCTATCCTCAAAGGGATACAAGTATTACCATCCATTATAAGCAGCATAACAAATAGCAATTACAACACTGTGGACCAACATTTCCTGTTCTGCCAAATACCCACGAAAGAACGCCTGACCCAAACCACACGCCATAGTATAGTTCTTGGACATTGGTCATCGTCAGTCGACTGTTATACTGTACAAGTACAAGGGGATGAGCATAAGTGAGGCGATTTCGGTTTTTACTGGCCAAAATTTGGTGGGTGTAACCAGACAAATGGCGAATATTGGCTCTTTTTTTGCAGGTGGAAAAAGGTCACCTGTGAACCCTCTAATCCTCATGCCACAGTGGCCCCACGATATACTGCTTTCTGAGTGGCGGAAGTGACCTAAAAGCCAACCACACCCCCTTCGCCTCACTTACCCTTAACCCCCTGTACCTCATCGCAACACAGCAAAACCGCACCAAGGTGGTAAAAAAAAAATGCCACGGTAAATTTACACTTTCCATGTCAACCCTCTCATGAATTATGACACAACTATATCTCCAAGCAGCTAAGAACCCAAGGATTCAGAGTGTGCTTTTTATTTTATCAATTAAGTTGGGACGTGTCTGTTGTAGGTAATCGGGTGCAGAGAAGCTCTAAATTTCAGCCTAAGCGCCACAGACCCGCACAGGTGCCTTTAGAAAAAGGTACTCAATCCGAAAATTGTTGATTTCAAATATTCACACATGACCCAAATCTGCAGGAAATTATCGAAATTTCTATAGTTCTCTCACAATAGATAAAACTTTGAATTAGTAAAATCTGGCAATAATTGAAGGACAGGTTGGTGTGTTCTGAGGGGACGAAAAATGTCATTTTTGGTGTAAAAAGCGCGAGTGATGAGCTGTGTCATCCTACTGTAGTGGCACACGGTAATTGGTGTTGTGAGGTGGAATAATGCCCTCTAGTAACTTGACATGATGGTAGGGAAGATGTGAGCTGTCGGGCGGTTTAGGGACCAGCAGTTGTTAATGTGTTGTTCTGCAATTTAGAGTCCATCAATCTGTTGAAGATTGAGGGTGATGAGTTATTTGGTTGTAATTGCGACATTCTTCCGACTATTATAGTCACATCATTTCTATTTTCAGATAACTTAGCTTTTGCATATACTTTCCTTTTATGAGTTTTATTTATAACAAGTGATGGACATGAGTGTCGTTAATTGTTAGAGTGTATCACAGTTACGTTTATGTTTCCACATCTTTCAGTCGTAACTGTTTCTCGTTTCTGTGTATTTAAACACCGGGATACCGCACATAGTTCAATAAGAATAACAAGGATTACTCTTCGCTACGCTCTTTACCTATCTTAACCACTCTCTTTTCTACGCCCTGGTAATCATCTCAAAGTTGTTTCTCCATCGAGTTTTACCGCTCTTGCTGTTCTTCCAGTCAGCCTCACGCACCATTATCGATTACAATCCACTCCTGTGATACCACAAAAAATCAAAGAAGTGCGGTTGCTCATCCTTAGATGTTCGCAAGCAAGGCTGTTTATTTCTGGAATAAGCTGGGAAGCTAAAGCATTTGATATTTCGGGGGCACCTGTTTCAGAGCAACGATTTGGGGGAGGGGGGGGTGCGGCTTTAATTCTGCCACTTCAATCGAGCGAGTAGGATGTGCGAGAGCACAAGCTCAGCCTTATTCCTCATGATATTCGACATGGTGGTGTTTCGTTGGAGTGGGAATGATTGGACTGTGATTGTCTCTCATTGTCACACAACAAAGCCTCATCACCCCCTCTTTTTCAGCTCGGAGCATACACACGGAGGTAGAAAATTCATGAACCCCCTCAATTTCCCAACGCTGCATGCACCATATCGACATTCAGGTAATACCCTCGGCAGAAAACCATGGCGGAGAATACACACATAAACTCGATCAGGTTGGGGGACCACAACGTGAACTCTGGCAACATAACCGGGAGTTACAACAACACGATCAACAACACGGTGGACGACGATGCGCACATTATGCGGTGGCTCTCTACACTGGAGCCCCAGAACCGACATCAGGATGTACGCAACGACCGACTTGATGGTGTTGGGGATTGGCTATTGGAAACAAAGGAGTTTCGGGAATGGAGGACTCGGAGAAGCGATGCAGGAATCGATGCGGGAACCGATGAGGTTGTCTTGTTTTGTTCTGGGAACCCGGGAGTGGGGAAAACCTATCTGAGGTATGTGAAGAACGCCCTTCAAAGGAGCGAATATCACTGACGGCTTGAAATAATAGCTCCCTCGTAATCGACAACCTCTGTGATCAGGGCACGGCGGAAGATATTGCGGTTGCCTGTTTATATTGCGACTTCCTTGCCCAAGAAGACCAAACAGTCACGAACATGATGGGAGCAATTCTGAAGCAGCTACTACTGAGAGGGGATATCCCACAGGATATACGGGAGGCGTATCGAAAAGGGAAAAAGGAGGTTGGTGGTCGAGGTCCGCGGCTCCCGGACCTGGTGAGAATGCTGAAGTTCACTATTGCATCGCTGCGGCAAACATTCATCTGTATTGATGCCCTTGACGAGTGCTTGCCGAAGCACCTGCCGGTACTACTTAAGTCACTTCGAGATATCATGCGGGACTCACCTACGACAAGAATATTCCTCACCGGAAGGCCCCAAGTCGGAGAAGATATCAAGAGCTGTTTTACCGATGCGGTTGTGATACCCATCAGTCCGAATATGGATGATATTAAAAGTTATTTGGAGATGAGGCTAGCCAACGACATCGAGCCAGGGGCGATGAATGAGGGGTTAAGGGCGGACATAATGAGAATTATACCGGAAAGGATATCTGAAATGTGCGTAGGGATATCTCGCTTTTTGACTCTATTAATAGTCATATTCTGACCAACACTTGTGTGCAGATTCTTGCTTGTTTCGCTAAACATGGACGCTATTCTAGGAGAGATAACGGTTCGTCAGAGAAAGAAGAAGCTGGAAGAGATGACTCAAGGCAACGGACTGAGCGATGCATACACCACCAGTCTAAACCGAGTGAAGGCACAGAAGGGAAATAAATCAATACTAGGATTGAAGGTGCTGATGTGGGTTTCGCATTCGGCGCGGCCATTACAGGCCAAGGAGCTTTGTCGCGCTATGGGGGTGGAGATTGGATCTACCGATTTCGACCTTGAAAATGTTCCAACATTGCGGACACTCCTAGGATCTGCTCTTGGTCTGGTGGCAGTGGAGGCATCTTCGTCTACGGTCCGACTCATTCATTTTACTCTTCAAGAGTATCTCTCATGTGATCAAGTCCTCTTCGATAGCCCCCACTCCTCAATTGCGGAGGTTTGCCTGACATACCTCAATTCTCAATGTATCCGGGACCTTTCGCCAACTCTTGGCTCGGACGCGCTATCCACCCCGTTTCTGGAATATGCTTCTTGTTACTAGGGGAAGCACGCAGGAAAGGAGATGACGGAGAATATCAAAACACTTGCACTACGACTGTTGGATGGATTTGAGGCGCATATATCTACTCAGTTAGTAACAGGGCGTTTTGTGCATGGATTACACAGGTACAAGAGTCTCTATGTATGGGGGGCACGAGTTACGGGATTTACAGGGCTCCATGCGGCAGCATCTTTGGGAATTGAGGAATTGGTTGTTGCTGTATTAGGGGTGAAGGAATGGGACGTCAATGGAATGGATAGCACGGGCAGTACGGCACTGATCTGGGCGGCTACAAAAGGATATGAAAGGGTAATACAGCTGCTGTTAGAACAAGAGGACGTCAATCCCAATACACCAGACACCGAATATGGCGGGACACCACTCTTGTGGGCAGCCCAGAGCGGCCATGACGGAGTAGTAAAAACGCTTTTAGCACGAGAGGACGTCAATCCAAACACGCCAGACACCACATATGGCCTGACACCACTCTGTTGGGCAGTTGGCAACTGCCACGTCGGTGTGGTGGAAGCTCGTTTGGCACGAGAGGACGTCAATCCCAATACACCAGGCACCAAATGTGGCCGGACACCTCTCTGTTGGGCGGCTATGATGGGCTATGACGGTGTAGTAAAAATGCTCTTGGAACGAGAGGAGGTCAATCCAAACACGCCAGACACCACAGATGGCCAAACACCGCTCTGTTGGGCGGCTAAGGGGTGCTATGACGGTGTAGTAAAAATGCTTTTGGCGCGAGAGGGCATCGATCCCAACATGCCAGACACCACATATGGCCGGACACCTCTCTGTTGGGCGGCTATGAGGGGCTATGACGGTGTAGTAAAAATGCTTTTGGAACGAGAGGACGTCAATCCCAACACGCCAGACACCAGATATGACCGGACACCATTCTTGTGGGCAACCCAGAGCGGCCATGACGGTGTAGTAAAAATGCTTTTGGCACGGGAGGACGTTAATCCAAACACGCTAGATAGTGAATATGGCCAAACATCGCTGTTTTGGGCGGCTCAAAATGGCCATTACAGTATAGTAAAAATGCTTTTGGAACGAGAGGACACCGATCCCAACATGCCAGACACCACATATGGCCGGACGCCACTCTGTTTGGCGGCTATGAAAGGCAATGACGGTGTAGTAAAAATGTTTTTGGCACGAGGAGACGTCGATCCCAACACGCCAGACACCACAGATGGCCGGACACCGCTCTGTTGGGCGGTTGTGAGGGACCATGACGGTGTAGTAAAAATGCTTTTAGCACGAGAGGACGTCAATCCTAACACGCCAGACACCACATATGGCCAAACACCGCTCTGTTGGGCGGCCCAGAGAGGCCATGGCGGTGTAGTAAAAACGCTTTTAGCACGAAAGGATGTCAATCCCACCACACCAGACACCAAATATGGCCAAACACCGCTCTGTTGGGCTGCTATCAGAGGCCATCACGGTGTAGTAAACGCTCTTTTGGCACGAGAGGACGTCGATCCCAACACACCAGACACCAAATATGGCCGGACACCCCTGTTGTGGGCTGCGAAGGAAGGACATGCGAAAGTAGTTATGATATTTTCAGTGTTCGCAACGGGCCAGGTAGGCTAGGCTGAACCAAAGCCGAGCCTAGCCTGCTCAAAGTTCTCTGGGATCTGGCCTGGCCGGAGCCTACAGGCCTCGAAATACCTGAGCCAGGCCGAGCCGGGCCGCCTATAGGCCATATAGGCTTTATACCCACTGTCTGATACGCCGGCCTATGTGGCCTGGCCTGGTCTATAGGAGCAAGCCTGGCCCGGCCTATAGGAACAAGCCTGGCCCGGCCTATAGGAATAAGCCTGGCCCGGCCTATAGGAGTAAGCCTGGCCTGGCCTGTGAAGTCTGGCCTATATGGTCAGGTCCGGCCTGCCTGACTGCCATACATAATGTACATTCTAAATTTTAGTACCTCTATTCTAAGTTTCTTCACATTAAGTTTCCATCATGTTTATTCTTTATTCACCCTAACTATCGAGGCTTTATTCCGTGGTTGAACAAGTACTTTTCATTTATGGATACTCACTCAAGGATCTTAATGAAAGAAAAGATTGGACCACCAACCAGCAGAAAGAGAGAAAGAATAAAAATAACCAACAAAAAGTAAGAAAATAAAAATAAAGAAACTAACTCCAACTCATCTGCTCATAAGTAACCTTTTCCAAATCTTGTAACATAGTTTCAACACTTAGAATCTCCTCCGATATAAGAAATCCTTCACATTCCCATGCTTTCAAACATTTGCATGCCTCAATAATCTCATCCCCTAATCTGTTTCACTGGTCAGAAAGGAGTAATTTTGAACTAAATTGATTTATCACTACATATTAGTTGATGGATAGAAAATTAAGATGCTAGGGAGGGGGGACACATTGAACAATCTAGTTAGTAAATGACTCAGAAAAGGTATTAAGAGCTTACCTGCTAAACATATACTCAGGCTTAGTAGATATAGCAGGTATTGATAAGATATCTAGTGCCATAGTAGCTAAATCTCATGTTTGGTAGTCATGTGACTTTTGTTTGTGGATCTAATACTCCAGCAGACTGGTTCCATAGAGTTGCTCCTGTACTGCTTGAAAACGCTCCAATTCATCATGACATTCTGCACCAAGACATGCTTACTTCCTTTGACACACTAATGGTTCTGAACTCTCAATGGTTTCACCTGATAGGGGCAGTTGAGATGAGGGAGCCTGGCTGGATGATTTATATCATTCTTGCCAAATTGTCAGTATTGCATCTTTCACTCTTTGGATCCAGTCTGGTCATTCAGACCATTGAAATTCAAAAAATTCAAATTTTATTTCCGGATGTAATGAGACTGCTGCATAGTGAACCAGTGCTAGTTCTGTCAATACATAGTACTTAAGATAAAGGAATACATATCAGCTATAAATATTATCATGGGGAAAAGGATGAATGTTGTTACTTATTTAGTATTGCCCATGCAGTATCTATACTTGTTTGCAAATGATGACTAGGTGTAGATAGACTATAACGTGATTTGGCCATTTCGAGAGAAGACAGCAGATCATATATTGCTGGAAATATATCATAAATAGAGCCATTAGAGTGCTTGGCTTGCAACTTCAGGCTCCAGGTTTTGAATGACTCCACAATTTCCATGATTGCTTGAAGCTCATCCCAGTTATCATGTGAGAGTTCGTCAAGCTTTGTGGACTTTAAATTCCATTTGCTCCTTGCTCCCCTTTCATTTCATACTATTGCAGCAATAAATTCTTGCAAAGGTTCTTTTAGTAGAAATGCTCCCTTTAAACTGTCATAATCACCTCCTTAGCATGTGATAGATCCTACAATTGGCAAACTTGCTTTACTTGCAATAGACCCATAAGACTTCACCTTACTTTTGAAACTATCCCTCTACTGAGGGGTCTGACAAATCTACATACAAATATTTCTGAGTTTCCCCATCAGTCCTTGTCTTCTCTACTCTATCAACTCATTAATTTCTTGTTCCTCATTTTCTACTAAACCTAAATCTGTCAACCCTTCCAACACCTCTATATTTAAGCCCCATAAAAATGCTTTAATAACCAAATTAATTACATGTCCAAAATACCTTAATCACTATTCAGTTGGATCAAATTGAATCCCTATCTGTGATAAATAAACAGCTATTTGTATAAGAGCAGTATCGTTGTTAGTTGCATTATCTAACGTAAAATATCCTATCTTAGTTTCTAACTATAATAGATGGTAACCTGTATGAACTAATACAATAGGGATCGGTGGTAGGCTAGCTAGTGTTCGATTCCTAAGGGAGACTAGAGAGGTAAAGACAAGAAAGTCTTAGAAGAAGTGAAAGGGAAAGGAAGCAAGAGAATCACTGTTCAACCAAGTATATTTCTTATCTAGGTTCTGTCTGAAGTCTAGTGTTTCCTGCTAGTCAGGAAGCCTGTCTTAAATATATGATTTCCTCCACCCAAGGTAGAGGTTCCTGAAAACTTGTAACCACTGTCATTACTAGCAAGTGCACACTACCGGAATCTTGTAATCCTACTGGAATCCTGAAAGCCCAAGGTAATCCTCCACCTGAGCCTTATATCTAACATCAGTATACATGACCATTCCTTCCCTTGGAATCCCTAGGGCAAAGCCTTGCCAGTACAAAAGCATAACTAAACAAACATAACAAGTCATCCTCCATCTCCGCTACACCTCCAGTCATTGAAATTTATTTCCTATTTGGGAACGACTCAACACCACGACTGAGAGCGAAATCATCACCACTTTTTCTCTCCTCCCCCCCACCTAGGGGGGGTCAGGAAGAACACTTTCCATCACTTGTTTGCATTTCGGCATCCCCACCTTGCTTCCCTCTTCAGGTCTACCCTCCTGAGGATGTTCTTTCCTTTCTCCCAGCATCTCACGATGTTGGTTACTTCCCTTACCCCGCTTTCGCTTCGCCTCGCTTAGCGAATCCTACAGTCGGGTTTTTTCATTTGGTCTTTCTACAGATGGCCGGGAACACAGTTAGCAGTAGGAGGGAACTCTTCAACAGGCTACGGTCAATTTCTCCATTCTCCTTTTACGCAGGAGGCTGCCTTGTCAGACACGAACGCGATAACTGATAGTATGTCCCGCCGAGTGAACACTCCCCTCTTAGACCACCCCCCCCTCCGGATCGGCTAGCACCCTACTGCCCCCCCCATCCACCTCCTCAATGCCTTCCTACCAGTAGGATCCCCTCCAGAAGTGATGCCATCTCTCATATCACAAGGGACTACACGAGAGACGCGGTAATACGGTCGGTCAGCTTCGAATCTACTCCAGCTGGTAACTTACTACCACCTATCCTCGCCTTGGCTAGCACCCTTACATACTGCCAACTCCACCCCCTCTATTCAGGCGGGCTTCTGGGGTTCCTCACTTCTGCCACACCCCTATCAAGTGCCTGGCTCCCTTTCGACTCCCTGGCTGGGGCTGCAGCCCATGGGTACAATTATCCAACTTTGGCCGGGGCTGGCTGCAACATTGCCGGTTTGGTTTTCCTTAGGTTTTGGGTTTTAGGATTTCTTTGTTAGGTGCACTGTCGGGAGTTTGGTTTTTCTTAGTTGTTGCCCGATTTTGGTGGGATTTCATACCTTTGTAGTTTACAGGAGTGGTTGCTTGTTAGGATAGTATTTTCGACCAGGTCTTCAGGCCATGGTTTTTCTATAGCTTTCAGGGACCTGGCCCGGGTTGGAGGTTTTTTACGCATTAGCCCTGCAGGCTCCTTGCGGATTTTTGTACCTTAGACAAAATAAAATCAGATAAAAAAAAAAAAAAAAAAACAAACATAACAAGTTACTGGAATCCTAATGATACTGGTAGTGAAACAATCAATCAATTAACATAAGCAAGAACAAATGAAATAACCAACAAAGAAATCATAAGCATAACCAGTAAACAGTTGCTGGAAGATGCACACATATTACACTAACTTATATAGTTTAACTACCTCCCAAATGTGTTTGGCTTGATTGACTCCAGTATGAGACCCATGGAATCACTGAAGTTTAAGCTGTGTCCCATGAAGTTTACCATCTGCACCAATCAAGTGACTGACAATGCCCAAAAATGCACGATGATTAGGTGAACTCCAGAGGTCAAAAGTGAAATGGACAATGTTCACTTGTGAAAGACTGTTCTGAATAATCTTTTGTGCATTGACGTAATGTTCTATTATCCAAGATTGGATAGTTGTACCACTTCTTGGTAAAGTACTTGAGATTACTGTATACAATTGGGCCTAATTTATATTTATAAATAATCATATTAATAAAATAGTAATATATTATTCTAATAAGATAAACTTAGAAGCTAGTAAGTCAAGAAGATTTAATATGGGGGGCTTCAAGGTGAGTAGGGTACTGGATTGGGAGTAGGCTTGTCTAGGAACTAGAAATAAACTTCAATAAATAGAAAAATAGAAGAGACCTTACACAAGCACAAAGATATGCTAATGAGATCCTAAATGCAATGATCTCAACTTGGCGGAAGTTGATATTGTTAACAATAATCCAATAAACTAGAAGTTGCTTAAAGATCATTTTATTGAACTAACTAATTCGAGCTTGAGATGTCTGACCAAATGCTTCCTCTATTCTAGAACCTGCTTGAGATTTTTAGCCTTTTGAGTTATCTTTTGTAATACCATGATCTTCTGCAAGATGCTTGATCATATTTCATGTTGAAGAATCACCAAATGTTTTTGCTGTATGTTGTGAAACACCTATCATATTATATAACAACAAGTTATTCCTATTTACTGGAGGCAACTTGAGAGGTTAAAGTATTAGGGAAGGCTATATACATACAATGTTTACATCTCCACCACCATTTACTTCCATCTAAATACTCCTTGCCATGTCTTTGATCCCATATCTAACTCTTTTGGATTTTTTTTGCAGGAAGAAAATGTTCTGGAGTATTGGATGTATGACTAAGGTGTACTGTATTGCTTCCAAGCATTGGGGTTAAGAGACTAGAAGGAGTATCCATAAGAGTACTAAATGTACTTAATGTTTCAAAGCCCAAGTCCTGATATGGGCTTGATCGATATTGATGGACTTCTTCTTGCTGCAATAGGACAGGATGAAGTGTAGTATCTGAGTCTAGACAAACTCTGTGAGTAAATGAGATGCCTGCAGAAGAAACAGAATTGGAAGGAAGGATGGTAAGATAAGACTGGGCTAGTGAACATGGAGGTGAATTATCAAGACTTTGCTGAGTTGGTTGTGAATCGCTCATTGTGTGGTCACTAGGAGCAACAGAAGAATGTAGGATTCGGTAGGAGAAAAATCATAGCAGAATGAGAAAAATGTGGGGAGACAAGCTACCCTTAAAATAATTCCTCCTCAAATTTAATTACCAGGTCTATAGGCCCTTATCAGGCCTGGTAGGCTTTCACAGGCTGATGGAATTTAGCCTATATCCGCCTAGGCTAATTGTCCGAGTGGCCTGCCTTGGCCCGGCCTACGGCCTATAGGCCGGCCTATTAGTGGCCTGGCCCGTTGCGAACACTGGATATTTTTAGAACGAAAGGATGTCTGCATCGACACACCCGATAACGGCCACGAAACTCCACTATCGTTGGCTTTCTCCAGAGGACACAATGGAGCTGTCAAGATTCTTCAGGAACTGACCAGTCGGAGATCCAACACCGCTGATGATGCAGGCCAGGCAATACCTTCGCTATCTATTGGACATGCGGAGGAGTGTGTTATTGAGATGCAGTCGAGAGGTGGTGATCTCGATCCCGACATCACAGACCTTGAGGGACTAAATGCGCATTCATCAAGTAACCCCAAGAAGCGTAAACGGATATCGCACTGCGATGAATGACTCTTCCTTTCTGGAGGGCCACCTTTGCTCAGCTGAACAAATAAGCTCACCTTCATCTGCTCCCGAGTGACCGCCGAGGTCTTCACCCGTTGCCGGAATCTGACACTCATCCTCACAACTTTCAATCAACTCTCGCGGTTGCCTTCGATCGGTATTTTATAATCTCCTCTGTCTTTTGAAAATTCGGCCTTTCTCATCTACATCTTTCTTTCTTTGGTGCCAATCACACACTCATTGCATTAACGATTCCCCAGGTATGGAATTTGTGTCGACATGGCCTCTGTCAATCCAGATTTCAATACTCCTTGATACTGGGCGTTTTTTCTACCTTTAACTCGCTATTTTCCATTATTTCCATTGTTACATTTTCCATTTTTTCTTTTTTTTTTCTTTTTTTCTTTTTATTCGCCTCCCCCTTTTTTACCTTTTCATTGGAGTTCTGGCTAGAACTGGTGCCTATTCCTTGATTTTGATTGTCCTTCATTCTTGTACTATTATTGTTAATCTTAGTCTTATGGTTTTTGACGGTGGTCTCAATGTACCATATGGTGTGCCCCATTGCAGTCAACTTGCTCTCAATCGAGTGAAGCTTAGGGTACCGAAGTGTATTCATATTCATATATTCACAAGTTACTGGTTCATCTCCCCGTGAGTTATCTCGATACCATCAAGTGGGCATGGTTTCTTGAAACCCCCCCAGTTTCATGCTTCGATACTTGTTCATCGACAATATACCATCGTCGGACAAGGCTAAATCACAGAAATTTACCCCTAACCCTAGCTAATCACGACTGAAACTTCCTGGTTTTTTTTGTTTTCCCAACGGTGGACACTTCAAAACAAAAAAAACTTGTCTGCGCATTTACCCCCAGAAAATATTTCACCCTATACAGAACACCACCCAGCCTGTCGCGAGGATATCCAAAATTCGGAGCATAGCCAATCACTATACGAGCTGAATCTTATAGGTTAACCTTCCCAGCCTCTTATGCATCCACCACGTCCTCTACCGTCCTCAGGGTCATTAAAAATAGGATAACATTGTCACTGCCCCCCCATGGAGCTTAGCATGGGATCAGGATAAATAGTTTTCTGGGTCTTACTGCACCTTTAGGGCGCTCCCCACGGCATTCAGTTACACCCATTTAACTCCCATAGAGTACCGCTCTTTCTGCAAACTATCTAACTTGTCGCCTATCGGCAAACTAAATTCATCTAGCGTACTTGAATCCTTATGATATGCGTAAAGTGGACATAAGGTTTGCAGTATCAGCTTTAGATTAATAAACCACTGTAGATATTGGTGGAAGTATTGTCAGAGACAGAGAGGTATGTGGTATACCAATTGCTGATCCGGGAACACCTGCAACGGGTCAGGATATGCCCAAGAGGATGGTGTTATACTCCCTGGTGATAAAGAATTGGAGATGGAAATGGTTCGATGGCTGAAGGAAGCGGAAATCTCATTATGGGGGGAGCAGAGGCAATCCCTTGCGAGCTCACTTGTTAAGAGAACACCTATGTAGGATATCGCCACTTGAATACCGTATCCTCCGCTGATTAACTCAGGAATACCTATTCTCTACCTTTGCTCACTTTTTCCCGACATTCATGCATTTCAAACTCATTCACTGGCCCCTTCTTACGAGATTTGTATGGCGAATTGAGCTGAGAAAATATCAAGAGAAAGTATAAAATACGTTAGATTGGAACACATGATTTATCCCAGCTCCCTGGTAAGTTAAAACATAAAATCCCGCCAAAAAGAAACTCTCCACTTTTACAACTCCGGCTGCCCGTTCTCCTCCACCCCGAGCTCCTCGTCCAACCATCTCCTTCTTAACCTTCCCCACAGCACGGCTTCTTCCGCTGCCCTTCTTCTTTTCAGTTTTAGAAACTCTCCCCTCCTCCTCCATTTTAGATGCCAGAATTAGCGATTTTTGTTTCTTCTCATGAATCCTCAAACTCCGTCTCCTCCCTTCCCCTTTTACTACCACAGCCTTTCTCCACCGCCGCGCTGGCGTAATCACTTCCCTAACCGCTACCATATCTTCCTCATCTGCCTTGCGGGGGAATATCTGCTGCTGCAGATCACGCTCGGCAAAAAAAGCTTCTAGTACACCAACTCTCTCGGTCAACCTGTTCACAATTTCTATCAGCTCTTGGAGGATTTTTGTCTTGTACTTGTCAATTGCGACGCTTGTGATCGTGTTTTTTTTGCTCTGTCGGTGATGAAGGTGGGGGTGGGGGAGGGGATTGTATCACAATTTGTGTGGATAGTGGTCAGGAGGTGTCCCAATTTGTTGCTATGGGGGGGGTTTGTCTTGGATTTCTGGATTAGAGAGGGGAAGAGGATCTTAGGATGAAATACCCTTTACATGGCATTAATATTTGGCAAAAGTGTCTGTAAAGTTATTGGTTATACCGTTAGTGAGCTGTCAATGGAGAATGGATGGATGGATGGATGAGGACGTGATGCTCAGGGAAGAGCTTTTTTTTCCAAATGCCCCTCTTTTAGTATTCTTATACTCTCAAGTAAATTACTATCCAGCTCCTCTGGCACCATTGTATTTGCTCTGTAGGGGCGATCTCGGTTCAATTTTTATGTACGAAGAGGCTAGAACATCTGCTAATAAGCTTGGAGCCAAAAATATTGTTTGAGTTGATTTTTGAATGCTATTAACTTGAAGTTTGACATAATATCCTTCAATTGCGTAAGTTTGGGCCTGCGCTCAACTACTCAGGCAAGGCCTGGCCCTGGATTATCACTCGAGGAAATGGCCAGCTAAGCACAGGGATGTGGGAGAGTGGACAGGTAAAAACTGAGTTTCCAAGCTCGACCTCTTTTTATTTCATCTTGGTCTTAATCTTGTGAGCGAGATAGTTTTTCTGAGAAAACAGCGGAATTCTTTGGGTGTTTCGTTTTTTTTTTCCCTGGTGCTATGAGGTATGATATAATGTTTGTAAAAGAAATCTCCTGGGTGTGGAGGGTGCTTATTAATTATTCATAGAATAAAAGGTCATGGAGACACGGAGGAAACCGTAAAGAAAAGACACTATAGCATACTCTGACAAGTAACTTACTGTGAGGAAACACAAAAAAAAAAACAGAAGATACACCCGCTTCTCCCATTCCCATCCAAATTGTGAATGGACATTGGATGGAGGCGACGGATAAAGATGATGAAACTTTGAGGAGTGAGGGTGAGAGAGATACAGTGGCTTACGGTAGTCGGTGTTGTGAGGTGGAATAATGTTCTCCAGTAACTTGACACGAGGGTAGGGAAGATGTGAGTTGTCGGGAGGTTTCCGAACTTGCAGTTGTTGATGTGTTCCACAATTTAGAGTCCGCTAATCTATTCCCGCGATACCACAAAACATCAGAGAAGCGCGGCCGCTCATCCCCCCATCCTCCGATGTTCGGAAGCAAGGTTGTCCACTGCTGGAATAAGTTGTGGGGCTGGAACATTTGATATTATAGAGGTGCCGTAGAAACTCGTGAAATTCGCTATCTCAGGATTTGGTGGCGTCCTGGATAAAGTGGGATGTGAGGTCTTGGCTTGCTATACTGAGCAAAGATCAGCAATGACAAATAAGAGGTGTTTTAGATTTGGGCAACATGTGTAGATTAGCTGTCAGAGGAAACAAAAAAAAATACTTATTACTATCTACAAATTCAATACTCTCATTATTGTCATTATCCTCCGAGATATCTATATCTGCACGATGATCTGCCAGGTCATCCCTATCCCACCAGTTACCAATTTCCAATTCAGAGAATGCCTTTATATCTAACTCTAAGTCACAGCTACCATCAATGGGTAGTGAAAACCCAACTTTCCAGAAAGCACAGCAGATGATATCACCTTTTTCAAGATAGAATTTGTAAAATGTATCACCAATGTAGGATGTGGTAAGGATTTGGCAATGGCTGACTACCTATTTGTGGAATACTTTCATATTTTCAGCCTTAAAGATCACATTGTCCAGAAGCTCACACATGATATCCTTAAAAGGTTTATTAATTGTGACATCAGGGCATTGGACTAGGCTGATACAGCCATCCAGAATGAAGGAAGGAGTGATATTGTATAATCATAGCTTTTTGGCAACTGTTGTTGATGTTTTATGGTACCCCATTAAATTGATAGTAAACAGGGTTGGCTATCTACCAAGGACAGACACAAGATGCCCCTCTATATAGTGTAAAAAAAAATCTATTATTCATATATACTTTATCATTAAATTCTACCAAGACTCCAGAGTGGTAGCATGATATCTCATTGCCTAATCACTGACCTTTCCCTTGAAAAATAATCATTGGTAGTACCTGTAGTACTCTATCTGCAAAAAGCACAAAGTACCAATGATGCCTGCCATTTGTCTCACCCATTCTGGGATAATTTCACCTATATAGTTTTCTTGCTGATAGTATTGTAGGTCTTGCTCTCCAAATGTTTAAAGGGAATTGGAGTTTCATCCAAATTGCAAATGTTTGACTCCTCAAATCTTCACACTAGATGGCAAAGAATGGTTTCAAAAAAGGAGCTCAATCATGGCTGTGAGTTTCAGTGATTGAAATGCAGCAAATTCACTATTAGGGACTAATATTTGGTGGGAATCTTTTATGCTTTTTTTTGCAATACTATGTAAACTAATTCTATGTCATCCTAGAAATTCATGAAACCAGCCATTACTGAATTGAAAGATTTCTGGATTAATAGCTGGAAACAACTCTGGAAATCAAAATCCTACTTGTAATCTGAACTATGATTCAAGAATGGAAGAGTATGTACTAACTTATGTGGCATAGGAAAATGCAACTATGACTGTACAACAAAATTGCCAAGCCTATCAGTGATAGACTATGAGTAGTATAAATGATATAATGCATAAAAGAAATTATATTAATTTGAGACTATTATGCAGTTTGAGAATTTGAGACACTGTGATGACTTCTATAGGTCTTGGTTACCTTCTCTTTGAAGTCAGCAGTACCATAGGCAATCTCTTCACAATATACTCTCATTGTTCTCTCTGTATGCACCCAAAACCTCCAGATTAGTTATCTTTTGATGTTGCATTACAACACCAAGACTGTGAATCTACACCAAAGTCTTGGGCTTTTATAATGAGGATAACATTCCTTCTACTTGCTTTCAAGTTTACTGAATAGAAAAACTGTACTTTTATTCTGCTTCACTTCATCTATATTTCTATAGTTTTTTACATGCTCTGGATCAGTATTTGGTAAGTTATGTTCCATTGAAAGTACCTCTAAATGAGGTACACACTTATTTATTCTTGCACCATATCCCTATTGCACTATTCTCTCCTATCTCCTCCATTGTATAAAGTCTTGATATAACTTCTCTTCCAGCTCCAACTACCAGCAATGAGTTTCTGTACCTATTATATGAACTCTTACTTGTAAGTCAATTTCTACTCTCTTAATTGACTTCTTTTTTATAACCCATTCAACAATGGTTCATTGGAGGATTTGATAGAGTTTTATGGCTTTTTGCTGACTCAGATGATGAAAATGACCTGGCTTTTTGATTGGAATCAGATGGTGTTCAAGCAACATCAGGACTCAACCCTTATGTTGATGGCTACAGGTATACTCATGGTACCAAAATAGTTTTATATTGGCTTCTCACAGGATTCTTTGACTAATAGGCATCAACTTAGGTTGATGGTACTTTTTTTGAGTTTGAATTGATAGTATTATAGGTGTGGAAGGAGAAAAGAAATCACCAGAAAAGTGAGAAAAAAATGATGAAATTATTGTCATATTGGGCTGACTTTCAATATAATTCAGAGAGAATGTACAGTCATTTAAACCACATCTTTTCCTCCATCATTTATGTTAACTATGTATTAACACCTATGAGTCACTTTATCCTCTCTATTCTCTTTGATTTCCCAGACTTTTACTGATATCAGAGTACTTCTCTTCATATTCTTGTCAACTATCCTGATGATTATTATAAGACTCATCATGGTGCCAGTTACAGGAAGGAGGTATTTGAAAATATGAGTGGTGAGTTTATCTGAGTACCCATATACACACTGACCTATAGTCATATATTTTTTAAGAACTAGTATTTTTGGATACTTCTCACCTGTAACAAGTAATTAGAGACATAAATATACTCCTGTAAGACACTTGAGCTGATAGAATACGGTGGCACAGTACAGTATTTTATATTGACACTGTCTGAAACCTAATTTTGGTATCACTACCAATCACTTATAATTGTTAGTCATACCTCATATAGCCCTGTTCTGGTGATAAGATACTATCCTCAGATATTGAATTTCACAAGTTTCTACAGTACTAGATCAGTATTTTTTTGTTTCAGAGCTACATCTTAGGAGGAAGGTATGCAGTATAGAATCTGTCACTCCAATCAATAGAGTAGATTGTGTAGAAATACAGCATTAGTCTTGTTCCTCATAATATTCAACATGGTATTGTTAGTTAACAAAATTTACAGTGCACCAGAGATGTGTAGTAATATTATACTCCCCATCATCTTGCATTTCAACTCCACTTAGAAGGATTGCTCTGATAGATTGTATATCAAATGCTAATTTCTACTCTGTATCTATATTTATTTAAATTTTGTTTTTTTGTTACATGATTGTAGGGTTGGTGGAGGAGTATTGTTATTATGGCCAAAGGTTTTGCCATTTATTTGTGTATGGTTAATTTTGTTAACTAACAATACCATAAGAACTCAAATAATTGGACCCAGTACTAAGAGGTTAAATTAAGGTATAGTGTATCATGAAATATTGTGTAATATCAGTTTCAGATTCTACTTATATATGATGTAAGGTATCTAAAAGGTGTACTAAGGGTGTTTCAAAATGTGATGCCTTAGGTAATCAGAGTAAGGGGTATATAATAATCAATTTTGATTTTTGGAGGACTCATACTCAATTCCAATAACCAACTAGTTATTTTTTCACTTTTTTCCTTCTTATACTACTATCATATATAGTATATTATATTCCTAATCATACAATATTATTATCTTTCCTCTAACAACCTCCCTTATTTCTCCATTGATAATTTCATCTTCTCTTCCCCATTTTCTATCCTACTATACATTTAATATAAATTTTAATAAACATACAGAACTAGTTTCTGTCAATCCAAATACCCTTGATACTCAAGCAAGATGAGAATGGCTTCATCAGAGATAGGTTGAGGTATGTATTTCTATTAATTTAGATTATTTCTTGAAATACTAACATGATATATCTGTAGAATATTAATCAGGAAATAAAAACTCTATCAGTAAGTGCACTGTGTATATGAAAACTCCAGTAACAATATACTATCACTAAGGTGCAGATATCAACTGAGCTTCCACCTGAACTACACACCAGAGGCAGTTTGTATAATGAGAACTCAGAGTCTAAACTAGTAATGGAATTAAAACTGGATTACAAATTATGGTTAAGGTATTGGATGTTTGATAAGAAAGCCTGGTTCAGACATTTGAAAATTCTATAGGATGCATTCTAAGCTATTTTCAAGAAGGTTTCCCAGCATAGGAGTAAGGCTGAAAATAAACCCGTGTGTCTCTTTTTCCTATAGCACTACCAAGTTTGAATGTTTTTAAAGCTGCATGTAAAGCAAAAGGAGGTGACTTTAAAAGAGCCAGATATATTCATGGGAAAGTCAGTTCCTTTACTGTTATACAAGAAACTGTTCCAGTAGGTTACCAATAGAGGAGGATAGGGCAGAAAATTTAGAGAATGAATCATACATCATAAGGTTTTGTAGGTCACAAAATGAAAGATTATAGAACTGACTCAAGAGAAGTACCACAAGGTCATATTACTGCTAGATGATACTGATACTATATTTGCTATATATAAAAAGCCAGTTACAGTAAGTTTAGATAATTTCCCTATGAGTCAATTAAATTTAATGAGATATTAACCAATAGGAATAAACAGAACTGACCTCACATAGCTTTGCCAAAGCTGTTGTTGTTCACTAGAAAATATCTGAATCTAGTGATGATGAAGATATCACTAATAGATCTATTAAGAATATTACTAGAGAAGTGGAAAAAGTGATCAATTCAACTATAGCAGTAAGTTGGCTACAGAAGCTTGACCTTAAATACAAGAAGTATTAAAAAGGGATTTACAATGATAGCTGTCAGGACAAAGATATAAAGAATTATCGTGATAATATCTTCCTTCCCCATATGATGTTAGGATCACCTATGAGATCTCTCCTGTTATATAACTGTATAACAGCCAACAATAGGATAATATTATTATACTATTTCTTCAATTGGAGAATAAATACTCAGAGTCATATTTGATAATCCTTTCTCAATCTTCCCAAGACCAAGCTCTCATATTTGTACTTAGTCTTCCTAAGACTGAGTTCTCATATTTGTGCTTAGTTTTCCTAAGACTAAGTTGAGTAGTTCACCTTCTCTTTATCCTATAAGGTAGATACCATTGAGCTTCTTTTAGTAAAGAGAGTAAAGATGTTTTATATTCATAAAGTTGTGAAGTTATATCTAGGAAATAACTTAGGTGATTGCATGAAGAACTAACTACAACGTCATATCCTCCTCCTTATATTATCCTTCTCACAACCTACTTACAAATCAATAACTACTTATGAGTCACAACTGTGACTCATAAACTTTGTGTAATATAATAACTACATGACCTAAAGTAGATCATGTATGTACAAACCCACATGACTTATTATAAGTCATGTGTACAAAATCAATTAATATAATAACTATACCTCCCAAGTGTAAGTTATATGTGAAACTCACATGACCTAATTGGTCATGTGCACAAAAGCCTTACAAACCTATAACCTCATAATCATGAGTCATGTAAAAACCCTTTTCCATACTAGGTTTGTAATATATGGTATCATATAAGGAGAGGTTAATAAAGTATGATGAAAATCTGGATGAGAATCCAAATACTCAGCACCTCTCTGGTAAAGTACAGCCAATAATTCTTGTCACTTGAAACAAGTCTACATTTAATTTAAATGATGGCAAACATTATATTTGGGTTTACCCAGATCATAAACCATTGCAAAAAAAGGTATGTGGTAAAGGTTTACATGTTTCTGATTTGATTACACCTATTGGTCAACTGTGAGATGGCGATTCTTATATTATCATGAAGTATAGAGGTGATGTGTGGTAGAATGGTAATAAATTACTTGAACAAATTGTGAATAAAGTAATACTAGCTTTTGAAGCATTATTTTCTAGTTGTGAGGTTCTATTCACATTTGATAATGCTGGATCCCATCTGAAGTATGCAGATGATGTACTCAAGGTTTTGGAAATGAGTCTGGAGCAAGCCAGAAAAAATGCAAAATGCATGTGTGACACCTATATTATGGATCCAAGTCAGGAAAGTGGTAGTTTTACACAGCCTTTGGTATTATCAAGTGGAATACCAAAAGGTCTTAAGCTTGTATTGAGGGAATGTGGGCTATAGCCACAAAATTGGTGATACTTCTTGACAATACTTGATTCCATCCAGTACTGAAAAGTCAACAATATTGAACCTGCAATACTTAGATAGAGGTACGTGTTGTGCTTGTGCACTTCTTACTTCTCAGCCTGCCCTTCGTAGTCAGAAAAGTGAGCTTAAGCAAGCAATCCTCAATACTAGTCATGAAGTTATTCTTTTTCCTGTATTTCACCGTGAACTCAACTCCATTGAGTATTTTTGGGCAGTGGCTAACGTACTTAGTGGTGATGTGACACACGACAGGGATGTGACATACTGCACTGATGTGCTCTGAGACACCAAGGTTCATCATTATGATCCCCGCTTTTGATCATAGTAGTGATAGTAGCAACAAACAACCTCTGACAATGAGTAAAGTAAAAGCCAGAAAAGCATCAGAGAAGGAAGAACGGCTTCAAAGGGCAGTAAAGGCTGTCAGAAGAGTTGAAAATCCTGTTTCGGTAGCAGAAGTGACAGAGGAATTTTCAGTTGATAGGCGAACCCTTTACCAGCGAGTTGCAGGAACCCATACGAGCCGGGTAGAAGCACATCAAGACCAGCTGTGTATAACGCTAGCTGAGGAGAAGGCTATTGTCAAATGGTGTGAGGATCAGGATGACCGAGGGTTTCCACTGCGGCTGGATATGGTGAAAGATATGGTGATACACTTGGAATCGAAGAGAATTGGTATGGGTCATTCGCAGGCACCTTTGGGTGGTCACTGGATCAGCCGCTTTCTCAACCGCAATCCTAAGTTGGCCTCCAAGCTTAGTACTCAAGTGGAAAGGCAAAGATCATATGCAAATGATCCTCTTCTTTTGCAGGATTATTTTACAAAACTAGGTTATGTAATCTGGCAGAATAGGCTACGAGCTTCGCAGATCTTCAACATGGATGAAAAGGGATTTTTAATGGGTATAGCAGCAAAGGCAAAGGTTTTATGCCGGCGGGGGCACCGGAACCCACAAGTTACTCATGATGGAAAGCCGGAACTTGTCACAGTTATTGAGACAGTTTCTGCATCTGGCAGTTCACTAGCACCCTTTGTGATTAATAAGGGAGCTGGTCACTATCTGGGATGGTATAAGAACCTGACAGAAAGGGAGGAAAAGTATTAATTCAGCTATTTGCCAAAGGGGTGGACTGATGATCAGTTAGCTTTGGAATGGTTAACCAATCTTTTTGAGCCTGAATCTGTAATTGTAGCTGGGATTGGCTCACCACGCCTTCTGATCTTTGATGGTCATGGATCTCATATTACTTTTGAATTTGTTCAATTCTGTCTTGATCATAATATTCTTCTTCTTTGTTTACCCGCTCATTCTACACACCTATTACAACCACTAGATGTTGGACTGTTCAGTCCATATCAGCACTATTATTGGCTCGCAGTAGATAAGTACCTTCATTCAGGTCAAGATCGAGAGGGAATCAAAAAGGCGGCGTTCATCCCCTTCCTGACAGAAGCATGCGATAAGACTATGTGATCTACGAGCATTCAGCAAGTATTTACGGCAACTGGAATATGGCTGCTCAACCCCCGTCGAGTATTAGGCAAGATGGTACCCACTACTTCCAAACGTCACGATACCCTTGGTTTGGTCTGCACCCCACAAACTGCCTGGGACATTCGAGGCCATGTGAAATCTGGACAGGTAGCACTTAATAGCCTGGCATCACAAAGCTTGGTACCAAAAGAGGAGAAGACAGCACATGATAGAGTTCTTGGAATTTTACGAGATTTAGGCCATCAGCTCGAGACAGAGATGGCAGAAAAAGAGATTTACATTGAATCAAACCGCAAGCTCCAAGGTACCCAAAAGATCTTCAATGCTACAGACAAGAGGCAGCTATCAGTGGCTCGAGTTCTTGGTGGAGCTGAACTTATAAGACTATGAGATGCTCGACTCGCAAAGGATGAAAAAAAAAAAAAAAAGCCACCTCTACCACTGGCAACACCTAAGGTTAAGCGTGCTTTTACAAAGAAAACTATTATCCAAAGACGAAGGAATACACCATCACCTCCCCCTATTCACACCCCTCCTCCACTGATACAGGAGGTAATAATTGGCGATACACCAATGGTTGTCTTCGTTGATCCCAGCTTCGAAGCCAGTGATACCGAGCAGCTCAGCGATGATGATTGGAATTCACCACCTCTGAAATCCCACTGACCCCCACAGCCCCATCACCTATCAGTAAAACCGAAGAAACCACTTCCTGACCGCCCCTTGCATATGTCACTTCGTTCCCGCATGCGATAGTGTTTCTTTTGCTTCCTTTCTTCCAACTTTAAGGTCTTCAGTCTCCCAACCTCCTATCTACTTTTAATCTTTTACTAACATTTTTCTTAGTACCGGTTTGACTGTTTATTTCTATTTTTCAGGTTCTCTGGGTTTTTTCAAATCTTTCCTTTTTTCCAGATTGTCAATTGGGTTGTTTTTGGGTTCATTGCATCAATTTCAAACTTTCTCTTCTACCAGGAGCTCCGGTGAGACCCGTGTGTCAGTTCACAGACCTGTGTCAGATCATGGCAAATTACATTGAGTGATATACATGAGAAAATTGTAAGTTTGATTTTGAATCACTGAAGCAACTTGTACTTAAAGTATTAGATAGTATATCAGGATAGTTAATTTGGAAATATTAGGCCTATACTGACTGTATTATAGAAGCCTATGAGTCAGATACTGTGTATAGGTCTGCAGAGTATGAAAATCTTGTACATCGAAAGTATACCTCACATCATCATGTAATAATTTAGAGGAGACCTGATCTGGAATGATCTATGAGCAGATAAATATTCTTTGTCTTTAGTAGTAGAGTATTATTCTAATATTCTAAATTTACTCACTAATTATTTTTTTCAAAAAAAAAAAAAGTAAATAATGAACAAAAATATAAATACCTTCAAGACTTAAACCTGAGTCCTCCCAAAATCAAAATTGATTATTATATACCCCTTATGCTGATTACCTAAGGAATTACATTTTGAAATACCATTAGTATACCTCTTAGACACCTCACACTGTACATTGTCCTCATAGAATACATCATTCTTGTAACCTACTCCTAAGGATTGCCAGAGTCTTGAGACACTCCTTAGATCCTAATAGGATAGGTGGGGAAGCATCGAGGGAGATATCTTCAATAAGAAGTAGTTGAGAGTATAGGAACTAGTATAGTGATCATTCCACTTGTAGTATTAAAGATAAGTATCCTATGAGGCTTAAGAGAGCAAATCCTTAAGGGAATGCTCTCTCTTTAAATATAAAACTTAAACATAACCATAACAAAACTATCCTTACCTAAGGCAAATGCAAAACAACAGCTCTGAAGTAACAGGATACAATAACAAAACAAGTAAGGGAATCCAACCAAGTAACTAAGCCAGTGATCACTACTACTGTCCTAAACTAGTAGGACAAGGCAAAAAGCTACAATACCCAACTGGGTCATCCCAACAACTGTGAACTAAGGAAATAATACCCATAAGGAAAGCTTAACCAGCTAGGGAAGAATGCTAACTAGGCAACATTAAAAGGCATCACCCTAGCCATGCTCTTAACTATTATTAAGCCAATCAGGCAGCAACAGTACAAACAGGATTCTATTACAATTCTTATCCTCTCATTCATCTAATTCTACTTCTTCTAGATTTTCCTTCAAGTCTTCCCTCCACTTCTTAAGACCTTCAATGAGGTAAGTAGTATCAATTCCTTTTATAGAGATCTCATAGTCATAGCCACTACTAATCAGTAGTATGATCTGTAGAATGCAAAAAAACCTTGGCAATAACCTCAAGATGATCTCAAAAGAAGTACTCCTATGCCTCTTTGTCAGCTCATATTATTAGTATCCTCCTTCATCCTACCATGCTTCCTCTCAGCCTTTCTCCTGCTAATAATCTTTGCTTCTTCTCTGCTTTCACAATATCTAACCTTTCCTCTAACCTTTCCTCTAGAGCCTCTTAAGTTGTGGTTAGTTTTTTTATTTTTTATTTCTTTATTACCTTTCATAGGGAAGTCAACTTACCTTTAGGACATCTTTAAGAGATAATTAATGGAAATATGGAGAGGCTGTACCAAAGAGGTATGACCTCCTAGAATGAGGCTAACAATAATATTATTAGAAGAATATGTGTTTAAGACCTCTTCAGTCTTATGAGTACTTAAGAGGTCAATGATAAATAATGTTGGCTAATTCTGAAGAACTAGTACAAACTACTCATCCAACCATTTAATAATGTTGGATGAGTTAGCATATACTTTAGGGTTGAATTTTGTAACAACTTGGTGATCATAACTTTCTTTTTCAGTAAGTATTACTGACCCCACCCCTTCTCTGTAAAAGAAGACTAACAGCTTTATATGTAGAATACCATTAGTGAAAATAGTAAGCTGAATCATTGCTTACCATTTGTCTCAACCAGACTGTAAACTCTGAGTCCAGATATTCTTGTCTCCTTTTTAGTGGTAAGTTCTCCACTGTAAGAACTCAAAGGGTAGCAAGATCTAATTCATGTTAGCAATATTGGAGAGTTAATATTAGTATTACAAATCTAGCAAGAAATAGGATTTTACATAACTCATAATTGTAAGTTATAGGCTTGTAATGCTTCTCACAGCATGATTGGTTATAAGTTAACATATTTGACCTAGTGTTGGGACACTCCCTAGTTATGGGACAGACTTTGAAATCTAACCAGTGAAATTGAAATGTAAACAACAGCTCCAGTTAGAGATCAAATAATTTAATACTCTACTAGAATGTAGATGATGAACTCTAGCCTCAGCCTATGAAAAAATATTTCCCCTTTTCTCTATTTTAATATCAGTTTTTGGTCTAAAATTGTAATATATACATAATTTGCAACAATAATATTGATGATAAAAATGACCAAGTAAAATAAGTAAAGT
>ML120418.1:313424-362935 GCA_003788595.2 Choiromyces venosus 120613-1 | reverse complement strand
AGTTACAACAGTTTTTCAATTAAGTAGTCACATTTTATGTAGTGTCCCATAACTAGGGAGTGTCCCAACACTAGGTCAAATACGTTATAGGGTTTCACACATGACTCACAATTATGAGTCATAGTTATTATATTGATTTGATTGCACAATGACTCATTTGAGTCATATGATGTTATGAGTTTCATGAGTCACAATAGTGACTCATAGTTGTTATCTAGATTATTAAGTGATTGCAGGAAGGACTATATAAGGAGGGGGGTGAGGTCAGTTAGTTGGTTCTTTATGTAACCACCTAAGTTACTTTCTTACTTATATCTTTTATGAATATACTCTTTTATACTCTTAGTAGTAAGAAGTTATATGAGACCTAAACTTCCAAAAATATGAGATAATGAGGACTTGGTCTTAAATGGTAAAAACTTATTATGAAGTAGACTTCCACTCTCTCAACCCTACAGGATAAGATGAAAAGATAGTTAGAAAGAATAAAGAGTTAGTCTTGAAAGGTTCAAGACTTCAGAGAAAAGAAGATAATGAAGGGTTAATACAATAAAGTAAAGAAGTATAAAATCAAGAATCATATCCAGAAACTAAACTAGAGAGAAGTAAGAACAAATAACAATTGTGACCTGTTGCAAAATTATAAGCAAGAAAGTGATCCTAACAATTAGTTTACATTGACTTGAACATCACCAGTTTCTGAGCTACTGTCAGATCATAGCTATGAGTTCCACTAATTGAATCTCATCCATAATAAAATAGAGTTATTAAAGTCACAAGGAAGCTTACTAGCTATATTCATTATGAAGTGTAGACCAATTTAATGAAAGTCTAGGAACTGCCAAAACTAGCGATTGAAAAACAAGAATAAGATTTGTTGTTCTTCTGCATAATATTCAGTAATAGTTCTTTGTTAATATATTAAAACTACCCTTGCTGAATAATAGCTCCAGATGCCCAATGATATCTAAACTTTTCATACAAGGTCCTCTCCAACAACTCTCACTTTCACTGACTTCCTCCACCAGGCACCTGGTACTGCTCTTGAGTAAGGTCCTTAAGCTTTACTTCTTGTTCTTCTTCCACCAATGTGAAAGGTTAGTTCCTAGAACCTTGAAATGTACTGACGTTTCTCCCTCATCAGCCTTTATCACTATGTTAGTCACTATAATACTAGGAGTTGCCTATTATGATAAAGCTTGAAGCTTATAATTAACTTCATATGACTAGTGGTAGGGATATTCAAGACATCTAGGAGCAGCTCTTAAGCCTTCACTAAGTTGTTTTTACTTTGGTCCTGACTTCTGTTTTACTCTAGAATAGAATTGCACTCCTGATACTGTTAGAAGAACAGAATAGACTACAACATGCTCAGAAGATCTTGGTGCCATAGTTGGGAATTGGCTGTAGGTAAGTTGATTTGAAGATCATAGAAAGTGGTATTAGTTTAGTAGAAAATGAAAATAATGGTTTCTTTTTTTTTCCTTTTTTTTTTTCTGTATTTACATATTTTGTTTAGATTTAACTCTCACCTCAGTTTCATGAAGTGAGGTTCACAATCACTGGTCAAAATATATGATAGATAGTTTAAAACATTACTAAATAGTCAACAATTTTCCACATCACTTATACTGAGAGGACACACCTTAATTTAACCTCTTAGTACTGGTATTACAAACCTAGCATAGAATAAGGGTTTTTACATGACTCATAGTTATGAGGTCATAGGCTTGTAAGGCTTTTCACACTATGACTCATTATGAGTCATATAGTTTCATTTAGGATAAACTAACAAAAATGTAGTAAAAACAATAGACTCAAGGAAAAGTTAATATGTACCTCAAAATAAAATAAATTCAAATTCTGAGAAGACCACCCTGTAGCAAAGAGATATCTCTATTATGCTTATTATTCAGAAATCTGTTATTCTAATTATTCAATATAGTATTAACATTTGAAAAACAGTAACTTTCAGCCTTTTTTCTTTTTTCTTTTTATTATTTTATTTTGTTTAAAGGTACAAAATCCACATAGAGCCTCAATGGCTATGGCATCAAAAAACCTTTACCCTAGACTGGGACCTAGAAAGCTACAGAAAAACTGTGGCCTGAAGACCTGGTCAAAAAAACTATCCTAACAAGCAACCCTCTCATAAACTACAATAGAGTATGAAATCCCACTAATGCTAAGCAGTAACTAAGAAAACCAAACTCCCAACAGTGCTCCTATCAAAGAAATCCTAATACCCAAACCTAAGGTAAACCAAACTGTCAATGTTGCAGCCAGCCCTGGCAAAAGTTGGATAACAATATCTATGGACAAAAAGGTCTAAGCCGAGGAGTTGAGAGGGGCCAGGCACCTGGTAGGAGTGTGGCAGAAGTAAAGAGTCCCAGAAACCTGGCTGAACAGAGGGGGTAGATAGGGGCAGTAAGGTGTCAGCTGGGTAGATGTCAGAACGTTGCTGGCCAATGAGTGGATAGATAGTAGTAAGGTACCAGCTGATATAGATCTGAAGCCGACCAACTGTATTACCACATCTCTCATATAGTCCTTTGTGATATGAGAGATAGCATCACTACTAGAGAGGATCCCAGAGGTAGGAAGGGTTTGGAGAAGAAGAAAAGAGGGCAGTAGGATGCTAGCCAATCATCTATGAGGGGGAAGAGAGGAGGGGACAGCTCAGAAGATGGGAGCTACTATCAGATAATGCATTCATATCTGACTAGGCAGCCTCTAGTGAAAGAGGAGAATGGAGAAATCGACTGTGGCCTGTTGGAATGTTTCCACCTACTGTGAACTGTATGCCTAGCTGTCTGTAGAAAGACTGACTGCGTGGTCCTGACCATAGCAATTGTGAAGCAAAGCAAGAGTGAGGTAAGGGAGATAACCAATATCATGAGATATTGGGAGAAGGGAATGGATAGCCTCAAGAGGGTAGACCTCAAGAGGGAAGTGAGGGAGGAATGACAAAATCTAAACAAGTGATAGAAAGTATATTCTCTGGCCTCCCTTAGGTAGGGGGGAGGAAGAAAAAAGTCATAATATTTTCTCAGTGTTGAGTTGTTCCCAAATATGAAATAAATTTCAATGACTAGAGGTGTAGTAGGGATGGAGGATGCAGTAACTTTCAGCCTAATTGAACATAAATGATGACTTTTTTTAGGACTTTATATCACAAAATCCTGTAAAAGTAGGGCTTTTGGTTAGGGATTATATTATGGTTTAGCCTCAAATAGTGTCAAAATATACAAAAAAAGTTATTTATATTTGGAATTATTAGATATTACTACATTTCTCCCCAAAATTGAAAATATCATTAATTTTTATGTCCAGAATCAGAGTACATCTGACTGCAAAAAGGAAGTATATGTAGCAATTGGCAAAAAAAACAATCTGCTGTCAGGAGAAGGTTGACTGAAAGTAGTATTCCATTGAAAGATAATAGTGGCTTTAATATTATCTTGTTTCTTTAAATATTCCATTGTTTTTACCTGATTTACATCTTTGCACAATTATTTAATTACTCTAATTACTAATGATTGAGATATATAGATAACAGTATAGATGATAATAATATGTCTGATTCTGGTAATAAATCACCTGAAAGCCTACATTATTATAATTAGTCTAGCAATACTTCAGCAAATTCGACTATGCATGAGGAATCTAATGGTGAGAGTTGGATGTTTAAAGAGAAGTTACTTAATGACCTAGTAGAGATTGTCGATTAGTTAAAAGAAGGTAATTAAAATTGATCCTTGATAGTTAGAGATATATAATATATTGTACTAAATAAATATTAAAAGAAAAATCATGAACTAATTATTGAGAAAAAACTAGATACTGATAACAAGAAGAGTCAGAGTGAAAAAGATATACATACAGTTATCGGCTTTAATATTCTATTTAACAGATCATCTTAGGTACAAAAAGCAGGTGAAGCAAAGTTCCCAAGACCTGGAGGATATGCTGAACTTAGTAACTTAAGAACAAGTCTTTAGAATAATCAAAAGAAAGAAGAGAAGTTGAAAGCAGAGGACTCAAAGGTTGTTGCAATTCCAAATCTTTTTGAGAAACAAGAAGTAGCTCATACTCAATGACCAGCAAATAGCTTAAGTGATAAGTTACAAGTGGAAGACATAACTGAAGAGAAGTGATTGAGAAAGACAAATGATTTAAATAAGATGGTTCAGATGCTGAAACATTATTTAAACTCAAAGTAGGTTGAAAAGATAGAGGTCCTATGAGGTTAATAGTGTAAACATCACTAGATCATCTTAGAGTTTTACCAGTATTGGCTAAAGCAACTGGAAGTTATAGTTCAAGATGTAGCAAATATCATTGCTACCACTAAAGGGAGAGGTGACTGAGTTGGTAGAAGAATTCAAGAGTAGGCTAGTACCTAGGAGAAAAGTCATTTTATACCTAAGAGTGAGTAAGGTGTAGGCTATTGAATGACTAACTGATATAAGGACAAAAAATCAGAACTGAATGTTCATTAGATAATAACTAGGCTGGAAGTACACCTAATATATCAAAAGTTAGCTGATGCAGTAGGTGAGTACCTAATGTCTAAGGCACATGGGCAGATTATGCTAGAAGATTTACAATTAGGAATACAAGATCCAGAATATGTAAGGATTCATGCTCACAAAATCCAGAGTAAGGTTAGCAATGATGAGGCAGAGAAAGCGGAAAATATTCCAATTCAGCCTCAAATATAAATAAAAAGAAATACTAGCTACATTAGCCTAAAGATAGTTATGCAAACTGGGCTTTTGATACTGTGATATTCACAAAAGTATTTATATAGATGGGCATAAACATTCAGATGTTTTAGAATACCATTTAAACTTTATACAGGTACTTAATTTGCTTGAGTCTAAGATAGTAGAGTTTGATGATGAGGGGAAAATATTGGAGAGAACTATACCTGAGGGCAAAAAGCAGATAATTCTGATGACTCATGATAAATCTACTTTTAATGCTAATGATAGATATCATCAAGCTTAGCAAAGTGGAGCCCAAACATTTTTGTAGTGAAAATCTAAGGAGAGAGAAATCATGCTGAGTAATATTCTCTTTCACTATAGATGACTACAGGTCCCAGACTCTATTACTGCTGAACAGATGATAGCCAAGAGATTAGATCCAGAAAACAGGTTAGCCACAATGTACTTTGAGTATGGGAAGAATAATAATAGGTATTGGATGGGAGAACATATGGTAGAACATATCATAAATGTTGTAATTCTAATGTTTGAGTTGTGCTATCCTGATGGCAATATACAAGGCTTATTTTTCTTTGATAATGAAGTCAGCCATTCTTGTTATGCTGAAGATGCACTCTGAGTAACAAATATGAGTTTAAGACCAGGAGGAAAGTAGGTATCATTGTGACCTGACTAGTTTGAGGTAGAAAGACAATGGGTTAAACAGTTGATGGTATTTGATTCAACATACCTAAAATACCTATTGCTTCTAAAAGGACTGCAGGTTGTTCTCCAGGAGTATGGTCTTTAGCATCATAGTTTATATTATGATTGTACTAAGCAGTACTGTGATTTATGCTACTTGGTTATCTCATAACAGAAGGTGATATCTGATAATCTTTCCTGCTTATAGCTATTAGAACAATATCAGAAGAAAAAAATAATGCATTGATTACACTCATAAGATCAACTAAGTTCCTCTTGTTTGGAAGTGTGCCCCTTGTATTAATCTTTGCAAGTATGTTGAGGTCAATGATTTGAGTTGATGCTATATGTCAAAAATTATCTCTCTTCAATCAGACTTTCTTGAACAGAAAGGAAAACTTTGGGAGGAGATTAATAAGCATAGTCATATTTTTCTATTCCTTCCCAAGTTTCATTGCAAATAGAATTGGTTCAAATATTATTGGCAAAGAGCTAAAAAGTATACCCTTGAAAATTATGATTATACAATTGAAGCACTCTGCAAGACATGACTGGCAGCACTTGAATCCATCACTCCTGAGTTGATTGGAAAGTATTTCTGGAAATCTTAACATATCTTACAAGCCTACAGGGGTGAGTTGTAGTATGGAACTGCAGAATTTACTCAAGTATACAAATCATATCATAGGGTAACAGAACTAAATCCTTAGTACATTCTTTCTTCTTTCCAAAATACATTATTTTCTATCTTAATAGCAAGTATATATACTATTGTAAAATTTTCCTGTGCCTTTGTTATTGCACTCCCAAATTGTATTTTTCCCCAGAAAAAAAAAGAAAAAAGAAAAAAGAAAAAATCAGTATAAAAATTTACTGTATTTTTTTTCCCACGTACCAATTTACCAATTGAACAAATGTTAGTTTATCATGAGCAAAACCATAGGGTTTCACACATGACTTGCAATTGTAAGTCATAGTTATATTAGTTTTGATTGTGCAATGACTCATTTGAGTCATATGATGTTATGAGTTTCATGAGTCACGATTGTGACTCATAGTTGTTATTTTTGATTACTCAGCGATTGCGGGGAAGGACTATATAAGGAGGAGATTGCGACGAGTTAGTTAGTTCTTCACGCAACCATCTAAGTATACAGTCTATCTATACTATTACTTTTACCTCTTGCCTTTACACCTCATATGAACGACTACAACAAATAGGTACCATCGAGCGTTACGAAGTGGGACTGTTTGACAGTTTAGACGAAGTAACGTATACTCAACGGAGTATAAGAATCGATGAGTACTGAATTAATATCATCGTCTGTTACGCGGAATGGATAGGCTAGGATCGCTAAACATAAGCGGTCTGTTACAGCCGGGTCCAATTATTCGAGTTCTTACGGTATTTCGTTGGCGTGGAAATGATTGGACGATCATTGTCGCATAAGAAGCCTCATCACCCCCTTTTTCAGCTCGACACATACACACAGGTAGAAAATTCATAAACCCCCTCAGTTTCCCAACGCAGCGCACACCATATCTACATTCAGGTAATATTCTCGACAGAAAACCATGGCGGAGAATACACATATAAACTCGATCAGGATGGGGGACCGCAACGTGAACTCTGGCAACATAAACAGGAGTTTCAACAAAACAACCAACAAAACAATCAACAAAACAATCAACACAACGGTCAACACGTCGGACGAGGATGCACACATTATGCGGTGGCTCTCTACACTGGAGCCTCAGAACCGACATCAGGATGTACGCAACGACCGACTTGATGGTGTTGGGGATTGGCTATTGGAAACAAAGGAGTTTCGGGAATGGAGGACTCGGAGAAGCCATGCAGGAACCGAAGTGGGAACTGATGAGGTTGTCTTGTTTTGTTCCGGGAACCCGGGGGTGGGGAAAACCTATCTGAGGTATGTGGAGAAACCCCTTCAAAGGAGCGAATATCACTGATGACTTGAAATGATAGCTCCCTCGTAATCGACAATCTCTGCGATCGGGACGCGGCGGAAGATATTGCGGTTGCCTGTTTGTACTGCGACTTCCTTGCCCAAGAAGATCAAACAATCACGAACATGATGGGAGCAATTCTGAAGCAGTTACTGCTGAGAGGGGATATCCCACAGGGTATACGGGAGGCGTATCGAAAAGGGAAGAAGGAAGTTGGTGGTCGAGGTCCGCGGCTTCCGGACCTGGTGGGAATGCTGAAGTCCACTATCGCATCGCTGCGGCAAACATTCATCTGTATTGATGCCCTTGACGAGTGCTTGCCGAAGCACCTGCCGGTACTACTTAAGTCACTTCGAGATATCGTGCTGGACTCACCTACGACAAGAATATTCCTCACCGGAAGGCCCCAGGTCGGAGAAGATATCAAGAGCTGTTTTACCGATGCGGTTGTGATACCCATCAGTCCTAATATGGATGATATTAGAAGTTATCTGGAGATGAGGCTAGCCAACGACATCGAGCCAGGGGCGATCAATGAGGAGTTGAGGGCGGACATAATGAGGATTATACCGGAAAGGATATCTGAAATGTGCGTAGGAATATCTCGCTTTTTGACTCTATTAATGGCGATATGCTGACCAACACTTGTGTGCAGATTCTTGCTTGTTTCGCTAAACATCGACGCCATTCTAGGAGAGATAACGGTTCGTCAGAGAAAAAAGAAGCTGGAAGAGATGACTCAAGGCAACGGACTGAGCGATGCGTACACCACCAGTCTAAATCGAGTGAAAGCACAGAAGGGAAATAGGTCAATACTAGGATTGAAGGTGCTGATGTGGGTTTCGCATTCGGCGCGGCCATTACAGGCCGAGGAGCTTCGTCATGCTATGGGGGTGGAGATTGGATCTACCGATTTCGACGTCGAAAATGTTCCTGCATTGCGGACACTTCTAGGATCTGCTCTCGGTCTGGTGGCAGTTGAGGCATCTTCGTCTACGGTCCGACTCATTCATTTCACTCTTCAAGAGTATCTCTCATGCGATCCAGCCTTCCTCAGTAGTCCCCACTCCTCAATTGCGGAGGTTTGCCTAACGTACCTCAATTCTCAATGTATCCGGGACCTTTCGCCAACTCTTTGCAAGTACCCGTCATCCATCCCTCTTTTGGAATATGCTTCTTGTCACTGGGGAAAGCATGCAGGAAAGGAGATGACGGAGAATGTGAAAACTCTTGCGCTGAGATTGTTGGATGGATTTGAGGCGCATATATCTGCTCAGCTAGTAACATGGCATTTTGAGCAAGAATTACGCGGGTTCGAGATTCCCTATGAATGTGGGGTACGAGTTACGGGATTTACAGGGCTCCATGGAGCAGCATCTTTGGGAGTTGAGGAAGTGGTTGTTGCTGTATTAGGGATGAAGGAATGGGACGTCAATGGAATGGATAGCACCGGCAGTACGGCACTGATCTGGGCAGCTAGAAGAGGGTATGAAAGGGTAGTACAGCTGCTGTTAGCACAAGAGGACATCAATCCCAATACACCAGACACCACATATGGCCGGACACCGCTTTTCTGGGCAGCCCAGAGCGGCCATGATGGTGCAATGAAAACGCTTTTGGCGCGAGGGGACGTCAATCCCAACACGCCGGACACCACATGTGGCAAAACACCACTGTCTTGGGCGGCTGAGAATGGCCATGTCAGTGTGGTAGAAACTCTTTTAGCACGAGAGGACGTCAATCCGAACACGCCAGACACCACATATGGCAAAACACCGCTCTCTTGGGCGGCCGAGAAGGGTCACGAGAGTGTGGTAAAATCCATTTTGGAACGACAGGACGTTAATCCCAACACGCCGGACACATACTATGGCCTAACACCACTAATGTGGGCGACAGAGATGGGCCACGACGGTGTAGTAAAAACGCTTTTGGCACGAGGTGACGTCAACCCCAACACGCCAGACAGCAAACATGGTCGAACACCGCTCTGTTGGGCGGCTAAGGAGGGCAAAGAGGGTATATTAAAAACCATTTTGGAACGAGAGGACGTCAATCCAAACACGCCAGACAAATATGGCCGAACACCGCTCTGTTGGGCGGCTAAGGAGGGCAAAGGCGGTGTAATAAAAACGCTTTTGGCGCGAGAGGACGTCAATTCCAACACGCCAGACAGCAAACATGGTCGAACACCGCTCTGTTGGGCGGCGGAGATGGGCCACGACGGTGTAGTAAAAACCCTTTTGGCACGAGCTAACGTCGATCCCAACATGCCAGCCACGGATTCTGGCCGGACACCACTGATTTGGGCGGCGGAGATGGGCCACGACGGTGTAGTACAAACGCTTTTGGCGCGAGACGACGTCAATCCGAACACGCGAGACAGCAAACATGGTCGAACACCGCTCTGTTGGGCGGCCGAGATGGGCCACGACGGTGTAGTAAAAACGCTTTTGGCACGAGGTGACGTCAACCCCAACACGCCAGACAGCAAACATGGTCGAACGCCGCTCTGTTGGGCAGCTAAGGAGGGCGAAGACGGTATATTACAAATGCTTTTGGCACGAGAGGACGTCAATCCAAACACGCCAGACAAATATGGCCGAACACCGCTCTGTTGGGCGGCTAAGGAGGGCAAAGGCGGTGTAATAAAAACGCTTTTGGCGCGAGAGGACGTCAATCCGAACACGCCAGACAAATATGGCCAAACACCGCTCTGCTGGGCGGCTAAGGAGGACAAAGGCGGTGTAATAAAAACGCTTTTGGCGCGAGGGGACGTCGATCCCAACATGCCAGATACGGATTCTGGCCGGACACCACTGATTTGGGCGGCGGAGATGGGCCACGACGGTGTAGTACAAACGCTTTTGGCGCGAGACGACATAAATCCGAACACGCCAGACGGCAGACATGGCCGAACACCGCTCTGTTGGGCGGCTAAGGAGGGCGAAGACAGTATATTAAAAATGCTTTTGGCACGAGAGGACATCAATCCCAACACACCAGACACCAAATATGGCCGGACACCACTCTTCTGGGCGGCCATCAACGGTCATGACAGTGTAGTAAAAACACTTTTGGCGCGAGGGGACGTAAATCCCAACACGCTGGACACACACTATGGCCTGTCACCACTAATGTGGGCGGTCTGGCGTGGCTGTGACGGTGTAGTAAAAACGCTTTTGGCACGAGAGGGCGTCAATCCCAACACGCCGGATACATATTATGGCTTGACACCACTGATGTGGGCGGCGGAGATGGGCCACGACCGTGTAGTGAAAATGCTTTTGACACGAGAGGACGTCAATCCCAACACGTCGGACACATACTATAGCCTGACACCACTAATGTGGGCGGCCTGGCGTGGCCGTGACGGTGTAGTAAAAACGCTTTTGGCGCGAGACGACGTCAATCCGAACACGCCAGACAGCCAACATGGTCGAACACCGCTCTGTTGGGCAGCTAAGGAGGGCAAAGACGGTGTAATAAAAACGCTTTTGGCGCGAGAAGAAGTCAATCCCAACACGCCAGACACCACATATGGCCGGACACCACTGATCTGGGCGGCGGAGATGGGCCACGACGGTGTAGTAAAAACGCTTTTGGCGCGAGACGACATCAATCCGAACACGCCAGACGGCAGACATGGTCGAACACCGCTCTGTTGGGCGGCTAAGGAGGGCAAAGGCGGTATAATAAAAACGCTTTTGGCACGAGAGGACATCAATCCCAACACGCCAGACACCACATATGGCCGGACACCGCTCTGTTGGGCGGCCGAGAGGGGCCATGTCCATGTAGTAAAGATCTTTTTGGCACGAGAGGACATCAATCCCAACACGCCAGACACCGAATCTGGCCGGACACCACTGTTGTGGGCTGCTAAGCGAGGACATGCGAGGGTAGTTATGATATTTTTAGAACGAGAAGATATCCGCATCGACACACCCGATAACGACCACGAAACTCCACTATCGTTGGCTTTCTCCGGTGGACACAATGAGGTTGTGAAGATTCTTCATGAATGGATCAGTCGCTGATCCAACACCGCTGATGATGCAGGCCAGGCGATACCCTCGCTATCCGTTGGGCATAGGGAGGAGTGTACTATTGAGATGCAGTCGAGAGGTGGTGATATTGATACCGACATCACAGACCTTGGGGACCAAATGCACATTCATCAAGTAACCCCAAGAAGCGTAAACGGATATCGGACTGCGATGAATGACTTCCTTTATGGAGGGCCGCCTCTGCTCAGCTGAACAAATAAGCTCACCTTCACTAGCCCCCGGGTGGCCGCCGAGGGTATCCAATGTAGTAGGAAAAATGACGTCCACCCTTACAACTTTCAACACTCTTCCGGTTGCGTTCTACCCGCATTTTTATACTAGTATTCTCATCTTTCATTTGCGGTCTATCTTTTCTCATCTTCATCCTTCCTTCTTTGCTACCAATGATGTTCTCGTTTCATAAATGATTCCTGAGGTATGGGATTTGCGCCGACATGGCCTCTGTCAATGATTTTAATAGACCTTGATACCGGGCGTTTTTTCTACATTTAACTCGCTATTTTCCATTATTTACATTGTTACATTTTCCTTTTTTCCTTTTTTCCTTTTTTCCTTTTTTCTTTGCCTTTTTCGCTGGAGTTCTGGTTAGACTTGGTGCATATTTCTTAGTTTTGATTGTTCTTCATTCTTCTACTCTACTTCTTAATCCTGGTCTTAAGTTTTTTGACGGTGGTATTAAGATAATATGTGGTGCGCCCCATTGCAGTCAACTTGCTCTCAATTGACTGTAAGATTAAGCTACAACAGCCCATTCATATATTCGCAAGTTGTCGGTCCATCTCTTCCCATTGATTTACCTCAATACCATTAAGTAATCATCATCAATCTCGTGTTCGGACTTTCATCCTGTCGCGCCAGCTCATCAGGTTATCGTTGCTGCAGGATTCAAAATCAATGCAACAAACCCTAACCCCAACCCATTACAATTCGAAACTCCTCTATTTTGTTGTTCCAAATGAGAACACATCGAATCGCAAGTGGCCCGCCATGTAAGCGTAGTAAACAATTCCCCGGACAGAACGCAATCCGGGGCTATGATATCAGGAGCATATCTGCCGGTTCACAATCAGTCACCACACCAGCAAAATCCGAACCACCGCCGCAACTTGATCCTCTACCACGCCCTGCAGTCTCCCGCGACACTACCTGTATAATCACGGTACCATCATCTCTGTTCTACTAATCTAACTCATACCCTACGGCTATTTCTAGAAAATACCTAACCGGTCCCATATCCACAAACCAGAATCGCATAGCATACTTCTATCCTTACGACAGAAGCCCAGTAGAAACAAGCTTTATTAGTAACCGCGCTCAACTTCCCGAACCCCTGCAGCCATGCGGCTGAAACGCCAAGATGCGGCTAACTTTAAGCTTATTCCGGAGCCTGTGGAACCTCGACGACAGTAAGTGTCAATGCAACAGCTGGGTGATTCTCTGGTGTCGCATCGAAGATTATCGCACTTGCCTGAAGTCTGGTATTCGCCTTCGGTAGAGAGGTTTTTCTTGAGTGGCTCTTGAAATACATATCAAATATTTTGTGAGAATTGTGGGTTTTTGGGTGTGGGCGGAAGGACCGAGGTGCTGATCAGGCGATACGAGGGAATGTTTGGGATATGCCAAAGAGTAAGCGTGTTTTAGTTTTAGGAGGGGGTCGGGAGATGGGTTTTGCTGTATGCGGTAAGTTAGTTGTTTAGTACAATTTGTTTATTATTTTTTTTAAACGGGTTCGGGAGTGATTGGTAGGTAGGTATGTATACTGTTTAAGCTTGCAGTTGGACGAGGAAGGGGGGAATTAGTTGGTGTGATGGGCTGGTGATGGGTTGCTGAGAATAATTTATGGGAAACTGTGTGGAAGTGCCGGATTACTTGGGTGCGGGAATTTGGGTTGGAGCTACGGTATGGTACAGGCCTACGGATACATTACGACAAGTTGCGTGGGCTTCATTTGTGACACGCACAGTAGGTCCCAGTCTTGTATTTATAGCCGTCTATATTCCTTAGCAATAATCAAGGAGGACCCCTCAACACCTTACACGAGAGGTCTCCCACAGCACAGTAGGGTGACACAGCTCATCGTCACTCGTGCTTTTTACACCAAAAATGACATTTTTCGTCCCCTCAGAACACAACAACCTGTCCTTCAATTATTGCCAGCTTTTATTCATTCAAAGTTTTATCTATTGCGAGCAGCATATAGAAAATTCAGATAATTTCCTGCAGATTTGGGTCATATGTGAATATTTGAAATCAACAATTTTTGGATCAAGTACCTTTTTCTATGGGAGTCCATATAAATCTGTGGCACTTAAACTGAAATTTAGAGCTCCTCTGCCCCCAATTACCTACAGCAGACAAGTCCTAACTTAATTGATAAAATAAAAATCAGATTTTGAATCCTTAGGTTCTTAGCTATCATACCTGGGGATATAGCTATGTCATAATCCATGAAAGGGTTGACATGGAAAGTGTAAGTTTACCATGGCTTTTTGTTCCACCATTTTAGTGTGGTTTTGCTGTGTTCCGACGAGGTACAACAGTTGTTGTAGCCCACAAGCAAAGAATGCCCGAGAAGCTGCCTGAATAGACTGGATTATCCAAGAAACTTCCTGGGTAGACTGGCTGATAAGGCGATAAGAAAAATTCCTGAGCTGACCGTCCAACCAGGAATTCCTAGATGGGCTAACTCACCAGCAAGCGCTCAGATCTCAACTTGGTGGTTCAGGAACGAATTGTTAGAAATGGTGATTCGGTGTTCAACATACAATGTCCTCATACCTCTCTTATGTTCGCTGCTGCAACCTGTCACTTAGGTTTCCCTCTTTATTCTTTTCCTCGCTTTTTTCTCCTTTGTTTTCCTTGACACCAGTCAACCAATAACATCCGAATCCTCACAATTCCTTTCATGCTCGTATTCGATGATACTTCCAACAAGAATTCAAGGAAAACTTATTTGAGGAAGCATGCGGAATATATTAATTGCCAATAATGCTTCTGAATTCCTTTCTTATTCTCTTGACTTTGTTCCTTTTCTGTGCCGGTACAGTCTTACCAACTCTCACCTCATCTAGTTGTTATCCGATAGACATTGTGATAAGATGGGGCCCCAGCGAATAGCTGCTACCTTCAAGTTGACATGGTGCTGGAGCTTGTAACTAAAGGAACTACAATGGTATGGTAACTCCATTGTTTTTAAATTCCGCCCAGGAGCTTTCGGCTGTATCGGCTAATATTGATAGTGTGAGATGTGCTTTAAGAATCAAATTCTGAGCGCTCGATGATGACTTAGCCCATCCAGGAATTCCTGGTTGGACGGTCTACTCAAGAATTTTTCTTATCACTTTACCGGCCAGTCTACCCAAGAAGTTTCCTGAATAGCCCAGTCTATTCAAGAAAATACTTGGATAAGTAAACTTCTTTGATGGACTACAACACAATCGACCGGTTTATTCACAGCGGAATTGGTTCAGAGGTAACGACGTAAACCGATACGATGTGTATTGAATAGCACAAGGAATAACAAAACGAATAACCAAGGAGTAAAAGAGAACAGAGACAGATAACTGATAGGCAGTGACAGACGGAGGCGGGCTGCCGCCAGACAAAGGAGCGACGATGATGGATTGTTATGGATGTGTGTTAAAGACAAAAGGAAATATACAGGACTTATAAAGACATGGCAACGAGTGATAAATCCTGTGCAAAAGAAAACTTCTTCTTCCTTTCCATTCTCGCCAGTAGTGAAAATGCGTTTCATAATATCCCCATGAAATATGATGCTAGTGTTTCGCCAATCGATGCTGGAGTCTCACCGGTGATGCTAATGTTTGGCCAACGTTCCAAGTGTTTCGCGAGAGCGGAATTTCCTCCGTGGTTTGGGATCCATATCCGAAGTATGCCGAGCAGCTCTAGACATTCCCAGCATGTCTAAGTAGTCGCTGATGATTGTGATATATGGTGAGCAGTCTAACCAGGTTATTTCCAACAACCGGCGATGACCTACGTTCAAGAACTATACAGTAAGGCGATCAAATGAAGTGTGGCTTGATAAGATGTGTTCAGTGGGAGCAAAACTTTACAGGAAAGCAGAAGGAATTTTCTTAAAAATTCTGCGCGCCTAGTCGTAGTACTGAGCTACACTTCATCCGAGCACCTTATTACTCGGGTGTGTCTGTAAAAATCGGAAAACTATGTCTGTCGATCCCCTACAAATCTCTTTGAAGACAAGGGTTATGTTTTTTCGATTTTTATGGACACACCCAACTACTAGTATTAATACTATACCTTACGATATACGGTAAGGTCTTGGCATAACTTCGTTTGCGGAGCCTCATGATTCGTTATCTTATCAGGCAGATAAGATGTCTCAATATGCTTGGCGAGGACGAAGCCCAACAGTTAACTACCGTATCCTTTCCCAACAGTCGGAATCATGCTTAGGAGGGTCTACCCAATCGCTGTTCGGCTTTTGCTTAAAGTTTGGAGATTTGCGGGTCTTTGTGCTCTCTCATTGGTTTGTTTGCCCTTAGCTCCAATCCAACTTTTAGGAAAGGATACTGTCGGACGCGTTGATAGACACGTTGTAACTGAGGTGGACAAGTCGTAATTGTCTTGCGTTATACATTCGTCAGAAAGTCGGGGACCTGTGACAGTCAATTGTTATATTTAAAGGGGGTGTTTCGCCTAGTGTGGAAAGAAAGGGAGAAAAAAAAAAAGGAGCGGATATTGCTGAGATTGTGAATGAATTTTCTCTTGGGGTTTTCAGTTTTGTTTGCTGCAGTCTACCATCATTTTGTGCCTGCCACCGTTGGGAAAGTTCTCTCCGAAACAATCTTCCTTTATCACCTCTCTGCCTTTAGGTTTTGACTCCTCATTTTACGTCTGAGATACCTGAAGGCAAACAACCATTGTCAGGGAAATTTCTACTATCCGATCTTCTCTCACGGACATCATACTAAGCCATTGCCATATACCCACAAAAGAACGCCAAGCCCGAAGGAGGCAGAACAATACGGTACAAGTATGGGAAAAATGACTAACCTACCAGTCATTCATCCAGGTCTTGACCAGTCTAACCATTCGGAAGCCTGGAAGGATAGGAGCACAACTCGGTTGTTATATCCACTTGGCCAGCCTCAGGACGTATTCAGTAATGAGAGAGCGTCTCTAGCAGTGAAAAAATCAGACTATTTATGATCGCAGTAGTGTAATTTTCTGCCATGCACATCTATTCAAAAAAACACAGGAGTATCAAAGGACAAACAAGATACATAACTGTAGAAACAATTTTTAGCTTTGAAGAGCAAAGAAAGGGATCCAAAGCATATCTTTCACTTGCCAAAATGTAGACTCTGGATAGATAGGGGCATGGAGTCAAGAGGATGTTTTATGTCAAAAAAATCCTCGAATCAAACTTCCATATCCGTAAGTTTTGAGAATGATAGTGATATTTTCTGGGAGTGAGGTATTCATACCGGCACCGGCCGAGGGAGCACTAGCAGAGTTTGGCATATCGAGTTTTCACTAAACTCTCGCCGTGCTGGCCTTCGTGCCACTAATCTCTAACTATCTTTTGCTCTCTTCTGTCCAGAGTTTTCCCTAACAAGGTGATGCTATACTTTTTGCCTATCTAGGTGGCCCACAAGCAACATATATGTATTCTCAAAAAAGGGAATTGTTGGTCCGCCCAAACCTTTGAGATTCTGATGGAAAATGTTATTAATTGGGGAGGATTGCTCGGCTCACCAAGTGGCTGAGGCTTTTCATATGGAACTCGGCGTGACGCCTCTGACCTGGCCAATCACCTATGGGATTAACGTACTGACTGCCCTTCCACTCAAGCACACACAAATACCCCCACCGCTCTTTTGGGATTTATTTACACCTGCACCGAGTGGAACCAATCAAAGTGATACCTTCTGACCCGGGAATCTCAACGGCTCACTATTAGGGATGGAGGTATCCGGTAGTAGGCTAGACTCTGCCAACGAGCAAATGAGACTTAAGAGGAAGAATCTTATCAAACCAAATACCCTCATCACCTCAGGGTTTGGTGTGTTTAGGTTACAGCTTGGTTCACATTGTTGGCACGGCAGGCTTTGGGGTAATTAGGGGATTTGGGGTTCTGTGGTATGCCTAGCTTATTGAGAAGCAGCTTAGGGTCGTACTGATCTCTTCTTTCATACCAAAATTTCAAATGGTATATATCAACGCAACACAAGGACTGTACTCGGGGGTGCATGAAAGTGATCAATATTTTGTGGCATCGTGGCGCTGGTGGCAGTGTGCAAGCATGAACTGACTGCTCGTAATAGAGCTGTAATTATAAGGAGGGCCAACTTCTCTCTTGTGCAATCCTCTATGCCTGTTTTGAAATCTACTTAAGATATCTTGTTGGGTTATCGAAGCTTTTGCAGATGAACTCAATCATGGCCAACTTGCGCACTGCCGCCAGCGCCACGACGCCACAAAATATTAATCACTTTCATGGACCCCCGAGTACGGTACTGTGACAAAACCTTTAGCCCCCCGCTATCTCGGGCTAGGATTAGGACTAACTTCTGCAATATCAAATCACGAATTCTTTGGCGAAATCTGAGTAATTTCCTTTGGGTGATTCTGAGGGGGGTGTATTATGTAAGTTACTGCACTTGGATTGTTATATTAGTAGAGTTGTATTCCTCTAGAACTACCCCCAGCCGGAAACCTACTTTCTGCACTCCAGCCACCCGCCGCCTCCCCCACCCCGCTCACAAATCTACCAACCGCCACAAAAAACCACAACCGCAATCTTTCCCTGCCAATCCCTGCAGTTTCTGCAGCGGTACTGCACAAGCAAAGCCTGCCATATACTACTGCTGGCGGGAACGGTGTTCTTGGCTAATGTCGAAATTTAGCATGATTGTGGGTAGGGTGGATTTAGTTTGATGTTTTCGTTGAGAGTTTGAGCGGTGGGTAGTGGAAGGATTTTGTTTGATGTGTTGGGTTGGAGGGGTTTTTGAATGGTTTTGAGTAGTATTGTCTAGTACCATCCGACAGTGTTTTTTCACAGTATACTGGTTTTTTGTGTGATTATTCCTCCTTAGGCAGGCAACCGGTGATACTGATATACTCCAACTTACAAAACAACTCCTCCAAAAAAAAACTCTACTAAATCTACAGCACCGTTATTGGAAGTAGAGGAGAGGAGAAGTGAACCTGGTGAAGGGAGTGAGTATTCACGAGCCTCCTCTGACTAACAAGTCAACGGCCAACACCCATGCAGATACAGCTTACGAAATATAAACCGCCTATCCGATCATTCCAACCCAGACCATGCCATACGCCCGACCAGATTGTACCAGTACAGTATACGTATAGTGTTAACCTTACCCCCAGACCATCATACAGTGCACAATGGAATTAAGTACGGTACTGGTGGGCACCGAGACGAGGGTTCCTTCCAGACTGGATAGCGTTCTTTCTTGGAGGGTGTTTCCAAAAGACCATCCCCCGCTGTCACTCGCTGGACCTGAAGATCCCCCTCCTCGGTAGTAGACCCCCGACAGGCGATAGAGACCCCCGGATGATGAGGAATCTCCACCATGCATACCTCACATTTGTCTACCTCCGACATCCGGTCATCGGCCAAGCGTTCCTCCAAAGGGCAATCTCCCAAATCGAAGATAACTGCTGTCGCCGGGACCTGACCTGTCTAGTGCTACAAGTTACTTGCAAAAAGTACCAGAACATATGGCATTAGATGGGGTATGATCAGCGTCGATGGCAAGGTGGTGCAGGGTGCATAATTGGTTGCTTTACATTTACTATACTAACTATGGAAGTTGAGAGGGGGATTTAGCTTCCTTGGTAGTGACGCCCTGTGTTCTGGTATTTTTTGCAGGTAACTTGTACTAACATGTGCTCTAGGCGCGATATCCGAAAACTACAAAGACTTCCTCCACCTAACCACCCCTCTGGCCGCCCTCGCTGAGGCCAAGAAGGCTCAGGCAGATCTGGCGAGCAGATACTACGTAATGGCACAAAATAGACTAGCGCAGGCATTTGTGGAGCATAGCGAATTGGCGGTCCAATGGCTGTGTTTATCCGGGTAAATCTTCAAATGGGTAGCAACTCCGATTTTTCTTTTACCGGAAAAACCGAGAGCTACGCGAGTGTTTTGATTTAAACCCCTTCCGGAGCATAATGTAGCTAACGATACCGTTCGTCGCGTGGGGATTTTTAATTTAGGTTTTGGTATTTATGCAACTTGGATCCGATACCCACGTATAGACTTTTTTTACACTTGTTGTAGTCTATCAAGGGAGTCCGCTTATCCGGAGGTTTCTTCAGTGGGCGGCCTATGGTGGAATTCCCCTATCGGCCAAGTCATGACAATGCACTCGGATTTTAACCATAATAGAAATTCCACTCCATTCGTCAAATTTTAGGCGGCAAACAAAAACAAAGTTTTGTTACTTTTCAATTCTTGTTGTCAAATTAGATTTTCATGGCGGTCAGGTTTGTTGTATTGCAATTTTGAGTGTTTATTCAACATCTGACTGGATGCTTTCACAAAGCTCAACGGTGATGCAACCTCCAAGGGTTGGCTAATAAAGTAAAGAACAAAAAAAATAGAAATTGAGAACTGGAGGCTTCATCATGCCTCTTCAGCAAGATATCAACCGTCAACAAAGTTTTGGCCTCTTGAGTTCTCTAGCCACAAAAACCGAGGTTAACTCGGTACTAGGCCCAGGGAAACCCTAAATCAGAGCCTGAGTAATATCCGTATTGGTACAGCCTTACCACCTCTCGTTCCGCAATCTCAGATCTTCCACTACAAAGTTTGGAGGATTACAGGTGCAGTGCAAGCTCAGCAGAAGTTGTTACCTAGAAACGGTGCTGGGGCTTTAAATCGAGAGCAATTAGATGTTTATTAATCATTTGTTCAATGAGTTGAACCGAGTGCAATGTGATGATTTGGTCCATACGGGAATTCCACTATAGGCAGCCTATCCAAGTATTCTTATCACCTTATCGCCCGCCCATACTGGAAGTTTCTTGTATGGGCTGGCCTATACAATCGCGGAACACTCAAATACACATCCCGTCCAAATACACAGTCGCTGCTGATTGGTTGAATCTTAGTAACCCATTCTAGTCTACAAGCTAATCCGCGAGGACTGTGTATTTGTGTGGGGTGCGTATTTGAGTGTTCCGCGATTGTAGAGGAAACTTCCCGGATAAGCAAACTTCGCTTAGACTATAGGCTACAATACACTGCGTGTGTGTCTTGGCAGACATTGCATATCCTCAGTCCTAACACTGAGGCGGAAATGACGTACGAAGCGTACTTGAAGCAACGGCTATACTGGACATGCCTGAAGGCTTCGTGCGAACTCCGCGCTGAACTCTCCCTCACTGCGCCCATGGGGTCGCAGATGGAGTATCCACTGCACTTCCCAGCGCCGCCGTCATCCCTGTACAATAACCAGTCCTGGTACTTTTACACAGCAGAAACTTTCCTGCGCCGCGCGCACAATCTCATCGTCAAAGAGGTGTCCTCCTTCTAGACGGAACTTCTAACCCCAGGAAGATTGTCCAGTCTTATTAGCATCACCCACGAATTCGAACCGTACATCCGGCGCTGGCACGCTTCGCTTCCACAATCCGTGCACTTTCCCATTCCCCGGACGAGGTTACCGAGCCGCCGGAAGACGAACTGAAACAGCACCTGCGTAAACGCTTCATAGATTGCCATCAGCTATTCTACAGACCATACACTAACATAGCCCTCAACACCCAGCAGGAGCAAAGCACCCACTGGGAAGCGGAGGAATTCGCAAAATTGGGGATCGAGTACTGTATCCGAAGGATTCAGAGTGACCACGGCGTGGCATATTACAGGAGTCCAGGGGTGTGGTTTGAATGTAGGGCGCGACTAGTGGACGTATTGCTTGTGCGCGGCGCATAGGAGAGGCTGGGGATCGGAGTAGTGGTCGGCTGCGGTGGAGGATGGCGAAAATGTGCTTGCGTTTTATGCTACGGGGAAGGGGGGCTTGGAGAGGTGTTTTGATGTTGTAGAGTGGGGGAGGGAGAGGGTTTGTTCAGTTTTTTTGGGGATTATGTGGGGTGTTGTATTACGAGAGGTTGGGGGGGAGGTTTCTTTGATGTTTGCGACTTTCCGGTATGAGATTTGTCTTTTGAGCGCTGCGCGTTTTTTGTAGAGTACTATGTCGTGTTGAATGGATGAGTGTGATGTATTGATGCTGGTTGTGTAGGATTGTGAAAAACTGGCATCCTCATGAGCAGTAAAGCTAGCTTTAGGCTCTTCTACGGTATTCAGGAATAACACTACTCCCAGTCTAACCTCTCACTAAATCCACTACCAACCTACACCCCCGCCACGCAATTGCTCAACCTGCCCCGGCCACAGCATGTAGCGCCAATCCCCCATGCCACTAAAATTACCATCTCACACTTCAATCATTACCCATATACCTCCCACCACTCAACACTCACCATCCCCCCTCCGAACGAATCCCGATCTTCACCCACCCTACCCCACTACCTACAAAGCCACCACCATAGACCCTCATGCAGAAAACCAAATTACTACATTACAGTTCATGCCTGCCATCCTCGGTATGTTTGGGTTTAGCGCAAGACTGTGGAATTGGAGATTATGAGATGGAATAGTATAGGGGTGCGTGGAGTTGAGGTGGGGAGGTGGTGTGCGGGGTGTAGTATAGGGTGAAGGGGAGGTAGTCGAGATACCCCGCTTCAAAATAACGAAGTCGGTATTTAAGTACGATAAATTTGAGATGGAGCTACAATAGCACGGGGAGGCGGTCATTGGGGTGTGGATTGATAAGGGGTGTACAGCGGGAGTAAACCTTTACAGAAAAACAGAAACTCGGAAAATCTAACATGTAAAGTAAGGGGGTGTTTGGCGCGCCACTTTTTCTGATTTGGGATCAGGTCTTGGCGGTTTCAAATCAGGTGATTTCAAACCAAATCAGGCTGAATTGAAAACAGCAGTCGAAAATATGGCGCGCCAATCACAATCTGATTTGTGATAATTTTATTATAATTTGTGTTAGTGCTGAAATGACAAAACAGGTCCGTCTCAAAGACACACAAGGCTAAGAAGGTTCGCTTCACGGAAAGGTAAACGACAGGAAGAAAGAGGAATCGTCGGTCGTAGGAGGAACAAACACTACCAGGTGTGGGCAAAACGCCGCTCACACAGCTGGGAATCGAATTGTCGTCCTTGGAAAAACAAAGTCTGTCCAAGGGAATCACAGTCGAGTCGAAGAGAAAGTAAAATCAGAAAAGGGGAAACAAAAATAAATTCGCATTCGTTGTCGCTCTGTCTGATGTCCGTCTCGTCGGCCCTCTTCCGTAAAACTAAAAAGTGGTTGTTCCTTATAAAGGAACCTACTATCGTACACAACAACCCACAAATACTAAACACCGTCCCACCAACAAAAACCTAGCTACAATTTCCTAGGTCTATAAACTAAAAGCTGACTTTTCTACCATTATCCCTAAACCTTTTTTCGTTCCCACAGTGCCCTCACGACACAAATAAAAAAACAATTTGGTTACCTTGCCAGTGGGTGGAGAAATGAGCAATTTACCCTAATTTCTTTATCAAACAATGTCACATTATTCAACCCCAAATCAGATGAGTATTCCCTAAATCAGGGCTTAATCTGCAATCAGGTTGTGAAGTGGGCGCGCCAAACACTACAAGATTTCAAACCATGAGATGAGTGCAAATCATGACTTCAAATCATAATCATGGCGCGCCAAACACCCCCTAAGTTTCTTGTAAACAAGGTTCGCGTATCGAGCGACAGTTCGCTTATGCGCCTTCCTGTAGGTTAATTTCCAATTCGCCAGGAATGCGGTATTGTGTGCATGTAGATGGGAGAGCGAGTGTTAATGGACATTGGATGGAGGCGACGAATTAAGATGATGAAACTCTGAGGAGTGAGTGTGAGAGAGATGCAGTGGGTTAGGGTAATTGGTGTTGTGGGGTGGAATAATGTTCTTCAGTAACTTCACATGAGGATAGGGAAGATGAGAGTTGTCGGGGGGTTTCGGAGCCTGCAGTTGTTACTGTATTGTTCTGCAACGTAGAGTCTACTAATCTAATCCTGTGATATCACAAAAAATCATATCATAGAAGTGCAGTTGCTCATCCTCTGATCCTCTGATGTTCGGAAGCAAGGTTTTTTATTGCTGGAATGGGCTGCGGGGCTAAAACATTTGATATTTCGGGGCATCATACCGGCATTTCTTTGTTTCAGAGTCATGATTTAGGAAAAGGGGGGGGGTGCGGTTTTAAGTCTGCCACCCCAATCGACGGAGCAGAACGTGTGAGAGCACAACCTCAGCCTTGTTCATGATATTCGATTTAGTGGTATTTCGTTGGCGTGGAAATTATTGGACAGTGACTGTCACACAAGAAGCCTCATCACCCCCTCTTTTTCAGCTCGGCACATACACACAGGTAGAAAATTTATAAACCCACTCAGTTTCCCAACGCAACGCGCACCATATCTACGTTCAGGAAATATTCTCGAAAGGAAACCATGGCGGGGAATAGATATATAAACTCGATCAGGATAGGGGACCACAACGCGAACGTAGGCAACATAACCGGAAGTTTCAACAAAACAATCCATCTGTCGGACGAGGACGGGCAGATCATGCGGTGGCTCTCCACACTGGAGCCTCAGAACCGACATCAAGGGGTACGCAACGACCGACTAGATGGTGTGGGGAATTGGCTATTGGAAACAAAGGAGTTTCGGGAGTGGAGGACTCGGAGAAGCGATGGGGAAGCCGATGGGGATGTCTTGTTTTGTTCCGGGAATCCCGGAGTGGGGAAAACCTATCTGAGGTATGTGGAGAAATCCTTTTAAAGGAGCGAATATCACTGACGACTTGAAATAATAGCTCCCTCGTAATCGACTACCTCTGCGATCAGGACACGGCGGAAGATATTGCGGTCGCCTGTTTGTACTGCGACTTCCTTGCCCAAGAAGATCAAACAATCACCAATATGATGGGAGCAATCCTGAAGCAGCTACTGCTGAGAGGGGATATCCCGCAGCATATACGGGAGGCGTATCGGAAAGGGAAAAAGGAGGTTGGTGGTCGAGGTCCGCGGCTCTCGGACCTGGTGGGAATGCTGAAGTCCACTATTGCATCGCTGCGGCAAACATTCATCTGTATTGATGCCCTTGACGAGTGCTTGCCGAAGCACCTGCCGGTACTAATTAACTCACTCCGAGATATCGTGCGGGACTCACCTACGACAAGAATATTCCTCACCGGAAGGCCCCAGGTCGGGGAAGATATCAAGAGATGTTTCGCCAATGTGGTTGTGATACCCATCAGTCCTGATATGGGTGATATTAGAAGTTATCTGGAGATGAGGCTAGCCAACGACATCGAGCCAGGGGCGATGAATTCGGAGTTAATGGCGGACATAATGAGGATTATACCGGAAAGGATATCTGAAATGTGTGTAGGAATATTTCGCTTTTGGCTCTACTAATGGTGATATGCTGACCAACACTTGTGTGCAGATTCTTGCTTGTTTCACTAAACATGGACGCCATTCTTGGAGAGATAACCGTTTGTCAGAGAAGGAGGAAGCTGGAGGAGATGACTCAAGGCAACGGACTGAGCGATGCGTACACGGCCACTCTAAATCGCGTGAAGGCACAGAAGGGAAATAAATCAGTACTAGGAGTGAAGGTGCTGATGTGGGTTTCGCATTCGGTGCGGCCATTACGGGCCGAGGAGCTTGGTCGTGCTATGGGGGTAGAGATTGGATCTGCCAACTTCGACCTTGAAAATGTTCCTGCATTGCGGACACTCCTAGGATCTACTCTCGGTCTAGTGGCAGTTGAGGCATCTTCGTCTACGGTCCGACTGATTCATTTTACTCTGCAAGAGTATCTCTCAAGTGATCCGGCCCTCCTCGGTAGTCCCCACTCCTCGATTGCGGAGGTTTGCCTGACATACCTCAATTCTCAATGTATCAGGGACCTTTCGCCAACTCTTTGCACCGCCCCGCAAAATATCCCGCTTCTAGAATATGCTTCTTGTTACTGGGGAAAGCACACAGGAAAGAAGATGACGGAGAATGTGAAAACACTCGCATTGAGACTGTTGGATGGATTTGAGGCGCATATATCTGCTCAGCTAGTAACATGGCGTTTTGAGCAAGAATTACGCGGGTACAATATTCCCTATGAATGGGGGGCACGAGTTACGGGATTTACAGGGCTCCATGGGGCAGCATCCTTTGGAGTTGAGGAAGTGGTTGTTGCTGCGTTAGAGATGAAGGAATGGGAGGTCAATGGAGTGGATAGCACGGGCAGTACGGCACTGATCTGGGCAGTTAGAAGAGGGTATGAAAGGGTAGTACAACTGCTGTTAGCACAAGAGGACGTCAATCCCAATACGCCAGACACCATCTATGGCCAAACACCACTGTCTTGGGCGGCTGAGAATGGCCATATCGGTGTAGTAGAAATTCTTTTGGAACGAGAGGACGTTAATCCTAACACACCAGACATCCAATATGACCAGACACTGCTCTGTTGGGCGGCTGAGAGTGGCCATGTCGGTATAGTAAAAACGCTTTTGGCGCGAGAGGACGTCAATCCCAACACGCCAAACACCACATATGGCAAAACACCACTGTCTTGCGCAGCTGAGAATGGCCATGTCGGTGTAGTAGAAACTCTTTTAGCACGAGAGGACGTCAATCCGGACACGCCAGACACCACATATGGCAAAACACCGCTCTCTTGGGCCGCTGCGAAGGGCCACGATAGTGTAATAAAAACGCTTTTGGCACGAGAGGATGTCGATCCCAATACGCCAGACACCAAATACGGCAAAACACCACTGTCTTGCGCGGCAGGGAATGGCCATGTCGGTGTTGTAGAAACTCTTTTAGTACGAGAGGACGTCAATCCGAACACGCCAGACACCACATATGGCAAAACACCGCTCTGTTGGGCCGCTGAGAAGGGCCATGATAGTGTAGTAAACACACTTTTGGCAAGAGAGGACGTCAATCCCAATACGCCAGACACCAAATACGGCAAAACACCGCTCTCTTGGGCCGCTGCGAAGGGCCACGATAGTGTAATAAAAACGCTTTTGGCACGAGAGGATGTCGATCCCAATACGCCAGACACCAAATACGGCAAAACACCACTGTCTTGCGCGGCAGAGAATGGCCATGTCGGTGTTGTAGAAACTCTTTTAGCACGAGAGGACGTCAATCCGAACACACCAGACACCACATATGGCAAAACACCGCTCTGTTGGGCCGCTGAGAAGGGCCATGATAGTGTGGTAAAAACGCTTTTGGCACGAGAGGACGTCAATCCTAATACGCCAGACAGCAAACATGGCAAAACACCGCTATGTTGGGCGGCTAAGCAGGGCAAAGATGGTGTAATAAAAACCATTTTGGAACGAGAGGACGTTAATTCCAACATGCCAGACACGGATTTTGGCCGGACACCACTAATATGGGCGACGGAGATGGGCCACGACGGTGTAGTAAGAACGCTTTTGGCACGAGAGGACGTCAATCCTAACACACCAGACAGCAAACATGGCAAAACACCGCTGTGTTGGGCAGCTAAGGAGGGCGCAAACGGTATATTAAAAACGCTTTTGGCACGAGAGGACGTCAATCCCAACACGCCAGACACCAAATATGGCCGGACACCACTCTTCTCGGCGGCCATCAACGGTCATGACGGTGTAGTAAAAACGCTTTTGGCACGAGAGGACGTCAATCCCAACACGCCGGACACACACTATGGCCTAACACCACTAATGTGGGCGGTCTGGCGTGGCCGTGACGGTGTAGTAAAAATGCTTTTGGCACGAGAGGACGTCAATCCCAACACGCCCGACACATACTACGGCCTGACACCACTGATGTGGGCGGCGGAGATGGGCCACGACGGTGTAGTAAAGACACTTTTGGCGCGAGAGGAAGTCAATCCCAACACGCCAGACACGGATTCTGGCCGGACACCACTGATGTGGGCGGCGGAGATGGGCCACGGCGATATAGTAAAAACGCTTTTGGCACGAGGCGACGTCAATCCCAACACGCCAGACAACCAACATGGTCTAACACCACTCTGTTGGGCGGCTAGAGAGGGCAAAGACGGTGTAATAAAAATGCTTTTGGCGCAAGAGAAAATCAATCCCAACACTCCAGACACGGATTCTGGCCGGACACCATTGATGTGGGCAGCGGGGATGGGCCACGGCGGTGTAGTAAACACACTTTTGGCAAGAGAGGACGTCAATCCCAATATGCCAGACACCAAATACGGCAAAACACCACTGTCTTGCGCGGCAGAGAATGGCCATGTCGGTGTTGTAGAAACTCTTTTAGCACGAGAGGACGTCAATCCGAACACGCCAGACACCGGATATGGTCGGACACCATTAGGCTGGGCTGCTAGTAGAAGCCATGCGGAAGTAGTCAAGATATTGTTAAAACGACAAGACGTCCGCATCGACACGCCCGATCACGAGAACAAAACTCCCCTCTCGTTGGCTTTGTCTAAACGGCACAATGAGGTTGTGAAAATGCTAGAGGAACGGATCAATGGCAGCTCCGCTATAGCTGATGGAGGAGAAGTTATAACCTCGCAGTCTGCTGGAGATGGGGAGGAATGGGTTGTAGAGATAGATTCCCGAAGTGATCATGATGGTCCTGATCCCAACTTCCCGGACCTTGAGGATCGGGGAGCACATTCATCTGCTGATCCCAGTGAGTGGGAATGCCTATCGGACAGCGAGGACTCTCACTCCTCCTACCGAGACTGCCAACTCCCCGCAACTGAACACTTCAGCTCGCCTCCAGTCTCCTCCCAGTTGCCGCCGAGGATTTCTGTTATGACAACTGACATCCACCCCGATAACTCTCGGTCAACTTTCGCGTTTGTGCTCGACCGGTATTTGATCATATCCTCCTTCATTGGGCTTCTGGCCTTTCTCATTTACGTTCTGCTGTGGTTACCAAGTACATACTCATTCCATGATTATTAACCCTGAGTTCTGAGGTTGGTGTCGGCTTAACTTCTGTCCATTTATATGTAAATAGAATCTGGCATGAGGGGCTCCCTACCCTCAACCCGCTACTCCCCACTATTTACACTTTTATATTCCCCCCCCCCCTTTTTTTTTCTTCACCATTTCGTTGGAGTTCTGGTTAGACTTGGTGCATATTTCTTGGTTTTGATCGTTCCCCATTCCTGTACTATTGTTAATCTTAGTCTTCTGGTTTTTGACTGTGGTCTCAATGTACCATTCGGTGCGCCCCACTGCAGTCAACTTGCCCTCAATCGAGTGTAAGCTTGGGCTACCGAAGTGTATTCATATTCATATATTCACAAGTTACCAGTTTATCTCCTCCCCGTGAGTCATCTCGATACGATCAAGTGAGCAGGATTTCTTGAATTTTTTTTAGTTTCATGCCTTGATACTTGTTCGTCGACGATATACGGTACCATCACCGGAAGTGGACACTTCAAAACAAAAAATAAAACTTGTCTGCGTATTTGCCCCCAGGAAATATTTCACCCTATACAGAACACAGTCCAGCCTGTCACGAGCATATCCAAAATTCGGAACATAGCCAATCACCATGCGAGCCGAATCTTATAAGTTAACCTCCCCAGGGTCTTATGCGTCCACCACGTCGTCTGCTGTCCTCGGGGTCATTAAAGATAGGATAACATTGTCCCTGTCCCCATAGAGCTTTGCATGGGGTCGGGATAAATAGCATTCCGAGTCTTACTGCACCTTCAGGCCGCTCCCCCGCGACATTGCCCGTAACATTATCATTTCAGTTACACCCATTTAACTCCCATGAAGTACCGCTCTTTCTGTAAAATATCTAACTTGTCGCCCATCTGCAAGCTAAATTCACCTAGCGTACTTGAATCCTTATGACATGCGTAAAGTGGAAATAAAGTTTACGGTATCAGCTACCTAGATTAATAAACCGCTGTAGATGCGGGTGGAAGCACCGTCAGAGACAGAGAGGTATACGCTATACTAATTTCTGATCTGGGACACCTGTGAAGGGTCGGGATATGCCCCAGAGGATGGTGTTATACTCCCTAGTGAGAAAGAATTGGAGATGGAAATGGTTCGGTGGCTGAAGGAAGCGGATATCTCATTATTGGGGGAGGGGGGCAATCCCCCACGAGCTCGCTCGTTAAAAGAACTATGTAGGATGTCACCACTTGAATACCGTATCCTCCGCTGTTTAACTTAAGAATACCTATCCTCTACCTTTCCCCCCCCTTTTCCCGACATTCATGCATTTCAAACTCATTCACAAGGCCCTTCTTACGGGAAATTTATAACGCTGATTGAAACTGAGAAATTATCAAGAGAAAATATACAATACGTTAGAGTGAAACACATAATTTATCCCAGCTCTCTGATAAGCTAAAACGTAACCCACGCTAAAACATAAAATCCCGCCGAAAAGAAACTCTTACTTTTACGACTCCGGTTGCCTGTCCTCCTCCACCGCTGCCTCCACCCCCAGCTCCTCCTCCACCATCTCCTTCCTAACCTCCCCCACAGCACTCCCTCTTCCCCTGCCCTTCTTCTTTTCAGTTTTAGAAACTCTCCCCTCCTCCTACATATTAGGTACCAAAATTGGCGATTTTTGTTTCTTCTCATGAATCCTCAAACTCCGTCTCTTCCCTTCCCCTTTCACTACCCCAACCTTTCTCCACCACCGTGCTGGCACAATCACTTCTTCAACCGCTACCATATCTTCCTCATCTGCCTTGCGGGGAAATATCTGCTGCTATCATACAGACCATGTTCGGCAAAAAAAAAAGCTTCTAGTACATCAACGCTCCCCGTCAACCAATTCACAGCTTCGACCAGCTCTTGGAGGATTTTTGTCCTGTCTTTTTCAAATGCGACGTTTGTGGTTTTATTTTTTTGCTATGTCGGTGATGGAGGTAGCAGTGGGGGAGGAGATTGTATCACAATTTGGGTGGGTAGTAGTCAGGAGGCTTCCCATTTTGTTGCTATGGGGGGTTAGTCTTGGATTTCTGGATTAGGGAGAGGAAGAGGATCTTAGGGTGAGATACGTGTTACGTGGTATTAATATTTGGCGAAAGTGTCTGTAAAGTTATTGGTTATACCGCTAGTGAGCTGTCGATGGAGAATGGATGGATGGATGGATGAGGACGTGATGCTCAGGGAAGAACTTTTTTTTTTTTAAATGCCCCTCTTAGTATTCTTATACTTTCAAGTAACTTACTATCTGGCTCCTCTGGCACCATTGTATTTGCTCTGTAGAGGCGATCTCCATTCAATTTTTATGTATGAAGAGGCTAGCACATCTGCTATTAAGCTTGGAGCCAAAAATATTGTTTGTGTTGATCACTGAATACCATTAATTTGAAGCTTGACATAATGTCCTTCAATTGCATAAATTCGGGCCTGCGCTCAACTACTCAGACATGGCCTGCTCCGGGATTATCACTCGAGTAAATGGCCAGCTAAGCATAGGAATGTAGGAGAGTGGACAGGTAAAAACTGAGTTTCCAAGCTCAATACCTCTTTTTATTTCACTTTGGTCTTAATCTTGTGAGTGAGATGGTTTTTCTGAGAAAACATCGGAATTCTTTGGGGGTTTCATTTCTTTTCCCGGTTCTATGAGGTATGATACAGTGTTTGTAAAAGAAATCTCCTGGGCGTGGAGTGTGCCCAATAATTGCTCATAGAATAAAAAGTCAGGCAGACACAGAGGAAGCCACAAAGAAAAGGACACCGTAGCATACCCTGACAAGATACTTACTATGAGGAAACACAGACTAACAAGAAGATACACCCGCTTCTCCCATTCCCATTCAAATTATAAACTCCTATTTTTCTCCACAAGTTATAACTTCGGTAAACAGATTAGACGAAAGGACCTAACGTAAATCACGGGTTCCCGGGACAACACGGGGCACCGGGACAGCACTCGAACAATGAATATTGAAGACAGATTCAATTGTAACTTTGCGAGAAAAAATCGTAAGATTATTCCAAAACCAGCCTGAAAAAGAGGAAATATAGGAGAAGAGGTGGTGGGAGGGGGGAGAAGGCAGAAGGAAAACTAGATTTTTAAACAAATTAGTTAGGCATGAGAGTAGCAAGATGAATGGAGAAGGGAAACAAAGCAAAAGAAAAAAAAGAAAAAAAAAAAAAAAAAAAAAAAAAGTCAAAACCTAGTGCTTTGAATGCAGCTTCATATGGAGTGGGTGGTCTGGCATATGAGTGCGGGTGATGAGGGGTCTAAAGGGAGTATCGGAGGAGCGGTGGTGGTGAGAAGTTTGGGTATTTAGGCGAGGATTCCACAACGCATCTGAAACCACCTCACAAGTCTCCTCCAAAGCAGTAATTGGAGTTATTTCAATAACCTCCAGAGTTAGAGCAATCTGAACATGTTGAGACTCATGCTGGCATAAAAGTTCTGGGTGAGGGGTGGTTGGAAGTGTGATGGGAGTTGTATTTTTTTTCTTCAGTTGCCACAGCCTTTCTGGATAGCTGTTGAGCTCTTCATGGGCTTTTTGCAATGCAATAAGCTCCTTGCCTGTCAGAATATGTGCCTTTGAGAGCTGTTTCCTGTCTGCCTTAGTATTGTAGGTCTTTTTCTGCTGTAAGCGATCGTACACCTTTTCCCTGATCTCTTTCTCAGCCATGGAGAATAGGGCTGCATGGCTAAAAGTTTTGAGAATTCCCTTAATTTTTTTAACTGAAGCACCATTATCGATAAGATGATTTGCAGCCTGTAGTTGACTGTGAATATCTTGTGAGCTTTTTAGTGTGTGGAAGGTCTTTGAAGGGAGAGTGGAGTTGGTTGGAAAAGGGTTCCAGTTGTCATTCTCTGGCTTCAGCTTGCTGTAGACTTGTTGAGGATTAAATGGCACAATGCCAGTAGTTGCAAAAGCTTGCTCAATGTTATGTTTGGTAATAGCCATGATGTGAGCATCATGTAGTAGGGGAATAAAAACTGACTTCTTGATTCCCTCCTCACTATCCCAGCTATAGTTGTCAACCCCTCAGCCATAGGAGTTCTGTAATGGGCAAAAGATTCCCACATCTAGGGGCTGGAGGAGATGTGTCGAGTGTGATGGAAGACAGAATAGGATGATGTTTTTCTGTTTACAAAAGGTGGCAAACTCCCATGTTGTGTGAGAGCCATGTCCATCGAGTAGGAGTAGTCGAGAGAGGGGGGCTATAGAGGCTGTACATGGCTCAAATAATTCTGCGATCCATTTCAGAGTAACTGCATCATCTGTCCAACCATTTGGAGAAAATGAAAAGCAGTAATCAGCCATGGTAGCTGTTAAATTCATGTACCTGCCCTTGTATTGAACTCTGCCTTTATTAATCACCATGGGGGAAGCGCATAACCAGCAGCACAAATTGTTTCAACCACAGTGACTATTTCTCGAGTGCCTTCATGAGTGACATGAGGGTTTTTTCGCTTTCAGTAATACAGGACCTTTGCTTGTGCTGCAATCTCCATTAGGAACCCTTTCTCATCCATATTAAAGATCTGGAAGGGCTTCAGGTTATGTTAATGAATAATTCGGGAGAGTTTGGAAAAATGGTCTCACAACAGCTCGGGACAACTGGCATGTGCCCTCTAATGGTCTAACTTTGTGCTGAACTTCGTAGCCATATCAGGATGATGGTCTAGAAATCTCGTGATCCAATTTTCCCCTAAACTCTTTTGCTTCTCTCCTGTTCTCTTTTCATACAGAAATAGCACCATACTTTTCACCATTTCCAATCGAGGTGGAAATCCCCAGTTATCCTGCTCCTTACACCAAGCCACAATTGCTTTCTCTTCCAGGTCCAATATTAACTGGTTATTCACCTGTGCAAGATGGCAACTGGTTCTCTCCCCCATATAGTGGTAATAAAGAGTCAACTTCAGAACATCAAAAGCCTCAGCAGCAGCCCGAATGCTTTCCTGCCAACCTTCTTTCAGGGACCTAATTGCCACTGCAATGCGTGTCTCATGACCTGTAGTATCATCATGCTTCTTAATCTTCGACATTGTTGTGTTTTGGTGGCAGTTTGTTTTTCAAGTGGGGTAACTACCTTCGGAGGTTGTCTCATTTTAGCGAGATTGCACCATTCCGCTTCTGGGTGATGTCCCAGATCCATGTGATATACGTTAACCCTCAAACTCAACAAGCCCCCTCCCCATCTCCTCTAAAAGCTCATGGTTAGTAATGGAACTCAACTCTACCAAAGTTTCGAAATCTACCCAACAACTCTCTAAAACTTGCAATGACATCCGATATGTTGTGCAGGATGTCATACAGACTTTTATAGAAAAAGGGTTGAAGTTGTCACTGTCTTTTTAGGTTGCATATGTCTAATAAGGACTTGGTTTTTGGACATCATCCTCTCCCATATCTCCCACTTTCTTTTTCACTGTCAACAAGAGCATCTTATTACATTTTGGTATACAATATGGTCTTGGCATAACTTAGCTCGCAGAGCCTCATGATACATTATCTTATTAGGCAGATAAGATATCTCAATAGGCTTGGCCAGGACTAAGCCCATCAGTTAACTACCATATCCTTTCCCAAAAGTCGGAATCGTGCTTAGGAGGGTCTGTCCAACCGGTGTAAAAAAAACTTTTGCTTAAAGTTTGGCGATTTGCGGGTCTTTGTGCTCTCTCATTGGTTTGTTTGCCCTTAGCTCCAATCCAACTTTTATGAGAGGATAGGGTACAAGTATGGGAAAAAAGACTAACTTATTGGTCATGCATCCAGGACTTGACCAGTCTAACTATTCGGAAGCCTGGAAGGATAGAAGTACAACTCGGTTGTTATATTCATTCGGCCAGCCTCAGAATGTATTTGGAAATGAGAGATCGTTTCTAATGGTGAAAAAATCAGCAAACTATTTATGATCGCCAGAGTGTGATTTCCTGCCATACACATCTATTCAAAAAAATACTGGAGAGTATCAAACAACAAAAAGATACATAACTGTAGAAACAATTTTCGGCTTTAAAAAGTAAAGAAAGGGATCCAAAGTATATCTTTCACTTGTCAAAATCTAGACTTTCTGAGTAGATAAAGGCACGCAGTCTAGAGGATATTTTGTGTCAAAGAAATCCTCGTATCAAACTTCTATATTTATCTGCAATTTTTGAGCATGGTAGTAATATTTTCTGAGAGTGAGGTATTCATACCGGCAGTGGCCGAGGAAGCATCAGCAGAGTTTTGCATATCGAGTTTTCGCCAACGCTCACCGTGCTAGCCTACGTGTCGCTAATCCCTAACTATCTTTCGCTTTCTACCGTCTTCAAAAATTTCCCTAATAAGTCGATGCTATACTTTTTGCCTATCTAGGTGGTGCGCAAGTAACATATATATGCAAATTCTCAAAAAAGGGAATTGTTTGTCCACCCAAATCTTTAAGATTCTGGTGGAAGATATTGTTAATCAATCAGGGACGATTGCTTGGCTCACCAAGTGGCTGAGGCTTTTCATACAGAACCTGGGATGACGCCTCGGCCACGCCAATCACCTGGGGGATTAATATACCAACTGCCCTTCCCCTCAGGCACACATACACCCCCCACCGCTCTTTTAGAATTTATTTACACCTGCACCCAGTCGAACAAATCAGAGTGATACCTTATGACCCGTGAATCTCAAGTGGCTCACTGTCAGACATGGAAGTATCCTACCCTAGGCCAGACTCTACAAAAGCGCAAATAGGATTGGAACAGAAGAATCTTGGCAAGTCAAGTACCCGCATCACCGCGGTGGTCTGGTGTGTGGTTAGGTTACAGCTCGATTCACATCGTTGGCAAGGCAGGCTGTGGGGTAATTAGGGGATTTGGGGTTCTGTGGTATGCCTAAGCTTATTGAGAAGCGGCTTAGGATCGTACTGTTCTCTTCTTTCACACCAAAATTTTAAATGGTATATATCAACACAACGCAAGGACTGTGCAAATACGAGTACCGTAAGTACCCAAATACAAGAGAAATGAGCTAGGACGTTGGAATTCCCCTTCTCGGCTACACGAGGGGGAAACACTGCAAACTCAGCCCTCAGTGAAGACAAAAGAAAAGGAATATAGAGAAAGCTTTACTAGGAGAGGAAACTACAACGTCCTAGCACATCTTTCTTGTATTTGAGTACTTACGGTATTTGGAAAGGGGTGTGTGCGTGGTTGGCATTAGCCTGGTTTCCCCTCTTACACTTTCTCACTTGATATCGAATTATCCATTCACTTCCTCACCCTCCCCCTTTTTCACCTCCCTCTCCCGTCCCTCTCGGGCATGTTAATGTAGATTGTTTCCACATTTTGGATAAAATCCTAAACCATATACCTGAAATCCCACTCATTGGTACCTGCATAAGCCCAGATGGATACTGCATTCTACTTTACTCTACGTACCATACCGTGCCTACAGCCTATGGATAGATATTTATACCAACAAAATGCAATTTTTACCCACTAAATCCTCGCCTGAATAACCTTCAGATCACCCCCTCCCGGATCCGCCGTTTGCCGCCACTGGTAATGAACTGTGTACACCATACGGTAGCAGGGAGACTTAGTTAGGCCTCGATTCCAGATGGTTTCACGAGGTTCACAGGCTATCACTCATAATTGTTGTCTATTGTGTTTTGGTGAGCGAGAGTGCCCCATGCTGGGGTTTTGTATATAGCTTTTTTCTTTTTTTGGAGGGGGGGAGGTGGCGCGTGAGGGGTGTTTATGGTCTAACACCCGTTCTTGAGTGTTTTTGGGGGTGTGTTGAGTCGTGTACGTGGAGAGATTATGCTCTACCATACATGAAATGATACTTGAGGAAGCGTGCCGTACTGTGAAGTTAGTATTCGGAATATATAAAATCCCTATTCTCACATTCCGATGGCAAATAAATCCACGGTACGGCACTTATCATGAATCTCCCCCACCACCGGTATCTTCCATCTTTGCTTTCCAATTCCTCTAACATCCCTCCTGGTCTCCCTCTTTTCTGCATAACTAAACTCGTGTCTACTACCACCACCACCACCACCACCAAACTACCCTCCCCCGATAAAAATGCACTTTGTTGTGCATTAAGATAGTCGAGTCTAGAACCCCAAATCTACCCTTTTCACTTTTCCTTGTGACAATGGGTACAGTACTGTACCCCGCAGCCTTATGGGGCGGTGCAGGTGCGCAGTCTGTAGTACCGTATCCTTTCGTGAAAGTCGGATTGGAGCTAAGGGAAACCGAGCCAACGAGGGAGCACGAAGACCCCCAAATCGCCACACTTTAAGCAAAAGTCAACAGCGATTGGACAGACCCTCCTCAGCACGAATCCGGCTTTTGTAAAAGGATACGGTAGAGCAATTACAAACCCTAACCCTTCACGTGTACAGCAGATTCACCAAGTTCAACACACATCGCTGGCCAGGCGATGATGCAAATAAACGGAGCGTTACGGAGGTAGGATGACTCGCCATTTGCTCTGGATGGGATAGACCTGCATATGGTACTCGTGCCAAGGTTGTGGCTTGAGCGCCACAGCCCCCGAATGCTTGCAAGCTCACCTTTCGGGGGCATTCTAGAGAGTGCCCGACAGCTCAATGTAACATTGCGGCTCAACATAACTTTGTGGCTCAACATAACTTTGCGGCTTAACATGATATTGGAAGCCTAGTATACATGACATTTTGCTACTGGTATACATTTATTTTTCATAACCTTGCTTGTCACTTAATAGCACCCACAATTATTAGCTTGGATATTTTCTTTTTATAGGCTTGAACAGCTTGCCTTTCTTTTACACATGCCTTCATCTTACCAAGTAAAGGCTTATGCTCTACCTGCTCTGCTCTTTTTCTTGCATTTTTTTTTTTCTTGCTGTAACTTGAACTATTTCTCTACCTTTTCCACCTCAGCATCCCTCCTCTTCACTATTTGAAATGCTTCAGAAGCACAAATAATACCTCCTTTTTGTACCTACCTTCCGTTCTGTGCTCTATGCCTTGCATTCCTTGGTTGCTCAGTTGTCTGAGTATTTTCCAAGTGTGTTGGTACTAGTAATGGGTAGTGGTGTAGGTTGTATTATATGTACAGTAGATAAGGTGTGTTGATGCTGAACTGCAAAGTTGTATTGAGCGATAAACTTACATTAAGCCACAAATTTGAACCACAAAGTTATGTTGAGCCGCAATGTTACGTTGGGCTGTCGGGCACTCTCTAGAATGCCCCCGAAAGGTGAGCTTGCAAGCATTCGGGGGCTGTGGCACTCAAGCCACAACCTCGGCACAAGTATATAAGCAGAGCGAGTTATTGTGGTACGGTGACCCCCCTCAACCTGTCAGACAAGGATCAGCCGCCCACCCAAACTGAATTTTCTCTAGCCGATAATACCCTAACCCCGGATCTTCATCGTATCATACCAGCATACTTTCTGGGGGGAACTAGGAAGGGCAAGGGAAGGGGGTATTTGACAGTTTCACACCTACCCTACCGCGCCCTACCATACCCTCCGGCAAGCGCGCACCCGACTGGAACAGAACAGAACGCATAAGCAACATTCATGCCAAACAAAACCATCACCACCCCGGTACCCTAGGTCAATCACGAACACGACCAGCCAACCAACCAACGATGGATAAATAAAATGAACCCTACCCGCTGCCAGACCGAGCCTCGGGAGTGGCACAATCCCGCCCGCAGAAGCGCATGCGGACGCAGAGTAAGTGGCACCACTCCATTGCGATGTTGAATGAGGGATTGGTTGTGCTCATATGGTTGGGGGTGCTCTACTGTAGGTGACGGCATGCCGATGCGAAAACGGGCACCGACCGCGTGCGATAATTGCCGCACGAGGAAGACAAAGTACGATAATTCGAGGCCTGCTTGCGGGAATTGTGCAAAGAGTGGGATTGAGTGTTTTTATTCCAGGGGTGAGGAGAAGGAGTTGAATTTATATATTTACCCCTCCTGCGGTCGTCGTGATTGTGGGATGGGATGGGGCTAAGTAGGGGGTATGAATACAGGTACGAGTCGACGAGTCTGAGGATATTGGAGGAGATAGATCCGTTGGAAAAGTTATTATCTACAAGGGATTCGATTACTTCTCCGTTGAGTGCTGCCGCGACGTTACGGTCTAATGTCACAGTGGCGACGGCGGAGAGGGAGGTGGAAGATGGGGAGAGGGGTGATCCGCCAGAAGATCGTCAGAGTGTCTTACTGCCTGTCATCGAGACGAGGGTTCCTTCCAGACTGGATAGCGTTCTTTCCTAGAGGGTGTTTCCACAAGCCTATCCCCTGCTGTCACTCGCTGGACCTGAAGATCCTCCCTCCTCGGTAGTAGACCCCCCAGCAGGCGATACAGACCCCCGGGTGATCAGGAATCTCAACCATGCATACCTCGCATTTGTCTACCCCCGACATCCAGTCATCCACCAAGCATTCCACGAAGGGGCCATCTCCCAAGTCGAAGATAACGACTGTGGCTGGGACCTGACCACCTGTCTAGTCCTACTAACATGTGTCCTAGGCGCGATATCCGAAAACTACAAAGACTTCTTCCACCTAACCACCCCGCTGGCCGCCTTCGCCGAGGCCAAGAAGGCTCGGGCAAACCTGGCGAACTGATACTACGCAATGGCACAAAAGAGACTGGCGCAGGCGTTTGTGGAGCATAGCGAATTAGCGGTTCAATGCCTATGTTTATCCGGGTAAATCTTCAAGTGAGTAGCAACACTCCGCAGGAGCGGGGCATTACCTGGGAAGTGGAAGAATTCGCAAAATTGGGCGTCGAGTTCTCTGTCTGCAGTATTCATGTCTGGAGTATTCAGAGTGAGCACGGCGGGGCGTATTACAGGAGTCCAGGGGTGTGGTTTGAATGTAGGGCGCGACTGGTCGACGTATTGCTTGCGCGCGCGGCGCGTAGGAGGGGCTGGGGGACTGAGGGGTGGTGGGCTGCAGTGGAGGATGCCGAAAATGTGCTTGCGTTTTATGCTACGGGGAAGGGGGGACTTGGGGAGGTGTTTTGATGTTGTGAAGTGGTGGAGGAAGAGGGTTTGTTGAGTTTTTTGGGGGTTGTGTGGGCTGTTGTATTACGAGAGGGGTGGGGGGTTTGTTTGATGTTTTTGACTTTTTGGTATGAGATTTGTCTTTTGAGCGTTGTGCGCTTTTTTTTTAAAGTACAGTACTATGTTGTGTTCTGTTGAATGGATTAGTATGATGTATTGATGCAGGTTGTGTGCAGGATTGTGAAAAACTGGCATCCCCGTAAGTAGTAAAGTTAGTTTTAGGCTCTTCTACGGTATTCGGGAATAACACTACTCCCAGTCGAACCTCGCACTCAATCCACTACCAGCCTACCCCGGCCACAGCATGTAGCCCCCATCCCCCATGCTACTAAAATCGAAATCTCACACTTTAATCATTACCCATCTACCTCCCACCTTTCAACACTTACCATCCCCCCCTCCGAACGAACCCCAATCTCCACCTACTTTACCCCACTCCCTACAAAACCATCACCATACAACCTCATGCAGAAAACCAAATTACTACATGAAAAATTCATGCCTGCCATCCTGGGTATGTTTGGGTCTAGCGCAAGACTGCGGAATTGGGGGTTGTGGGATAGAATAGTGTAGGGGTGCGCGGAGTTGGGGTGCGGAGGTGGTGTGCTAGTATAGGGTGAAGGGGAGATAATGAAAATACCCCGCCACAGAATAACAAAGTCGGTATTTAAGTCGGATAAATTTGAAAAGGAGCTACAACAGCACGGGTAGGCGGTCAATGAAGTGTGGATTGATAAGGGGTGTGCAATGGGAGTAAATCTTTACAGTAAAAACGGAAAACTCGGAAAATCTAAGGTGTAAAGTAAGTTTCTTGTAAACAAGGCTCGCATATCGAGCGACAGTTCGCTTGAGCACCCCCCTGCAGCTTAATTTCCAATTCGCCCCGAATGCGGTCAATGCGGTACTGTGTGCTTGTAAATGGAGGTGCAAGTGTTAATGGATTGCAGGGCATTTGGTGCAGATGGAGGCGACGAATCAAGATGATGAAACTTTGACGAGTGAGTTTGAGAGAGATACAGTGGGTTAGGGTAATTGGTGCTGTGGGGTGGAATAATGTTCTCCGGTAACTTGACATGATGGTAGGAAAGATGTGAGTTGTCCGCCCGGGGGGGGGGGGTTCGGAACCTGTAGTCGTTAATGTGTTGTTCTGCAATGTAGAGTTCACTGATCCACTGCTGTGATACCACAGAAGGTCGTAGAAGTGCGGTTGCTCATCCTTAGATGTTCGCAAGCAAGGTTATTTATTGCTGGAATAAGCTGCAAAGCTAAAACATTTGATATATTGAGAGCACCAGACCGGTATTCCTTTGTTTCAGAGATACATCTTGGGACGGAGGTGTGCGGTGTGGAATCTGTCACTTCAATCGACGGGTTCGTTCTGCCGGAGCACAGGCTCAGCCTTGTTCCTCATGACATTCGACGTGGTATTTCTTTGGCGTGGAAATGACTGGACAGTGATTGTCACCCAAGAAGTCTCATCACCCCCTCTTTTTCAGCTCGGCACAAACACACACAGGTAGAAAATTCATAAACCCCCTCAGTTTCCCAACGTAGCACCCACCACATCGACATTCAGGAAATATTCTCGAAAGAAAACCATGGCGGAGAATACACATATAAACTCGTTCAGGATGGGAGACCGCAACGTGAACTCTGCCAACATAACCGTGAGTTACAACATGATCAACATGGTGGACGACGATGCGCACATTATGCGGTGGCTCTCCACGCTGGAGCCTCAGAACCGACATCAGGGTGTACGCAACGACTGACTAGATGGTGTGGGGGATTGGCTATTGGAAACAAAGAAGTTTCGGGAGTGGAGGACTCGGAGAAGCGATGCAGGAGTCGATGCAAGAACCGCTGAGGCTGTCTTGTTTTGTTCCGGGAACCCGGGAGTGGGGAAAACCTATCTGAGGTATGTGGAGAAAGCCCTTCAAAGGTGCGAATATCACTGACGACTTGAAATAATAGCTCCCTCGTAATCGACAACCTCTGCGATTAGGACACGGTGGAAGATATTGCGGTTGCTTGTTTGAACTGTGACTTCCTTGCCCAAGAAAATCAAACGACCACGAACATGATGGGAGCAATTCTGAAGCAGCTACTGCTGAGAGGGGGTGTTCCGGAGGATATACGGGAGGCGTATCGAAAAGGGAAGAAGGAAGTTGGTGGTCGAGGTCCGCAGCTCCCGGACCTGGTGGGAATGCTGAAGTCCACTATTGCATCGCTGCGGCAAACATTCATCTGTATTGATGCCCTTGATGAGTGCTTGCCGAAGCACCTGCTAGTACTGCTTAAGTCACTGAAAGATATAGTGCTGGACTCACCTATGACGAGAATATTCCTCACCGGAAGGCCCCAGGTCGGGGAAGATATCAAGAGCTGTTTTACCAATCCGGTTGTGATACCCATCAGTCCTAATATGGATGATATTAGAAGTTATCTGGAAATGAGGCTAGCCAACGACATCGAGCCAGGCGATGAATGAGGAGTTTAGGGCGGACATAATGAGGATTATACCGGAAAGGATATCTGGAATGTGCGCAGAAACACCTGGCTTTTTGACTATTAATGGTGATATGCTGATCAACACTTGTGTGCAGATTCTTGCTTGTTTCGCTAAATATGGATGCCATTCTAGGAGAGATAACGGTTCGTCAGAGGAGGAGGAAGCTGGAAGAGATGATTCAAGGCAACGGACTGAGCGATGCGTACACCACCAATCTAAACCGTGTGAAAGCACAGCAGGGAAATAAATCAATACTAGGATTGAAGGTGCTGATGTGGGTTTCGCATTCGGCGCGGCCATTACGGGTCGAGGAACTTCGTCGTGCCATGGGGGTGGAGATTGGATCTACCGATTTTGACCTTGAAAATGTTCCTGCATTGCGGACACTCCTAGGATCTGCTCTCGGTCTGGTGACAGTTGAGGCATCTTCGTCTACGGTCCGACTCATTCATTTTACCCTACAAGAGTATCTCTCATGTGATCCGGCCCTCCTCGGTAACCCCCACTCCTCAATTGCGGAGGTTTGCCTGACATACCTCAATTCTCGATGTATCCGGGACCTTTCGCCAACTCTTTGCGAGTACCCGTCATCCATCCCTCTTTTGGAATGTGCTTCTTGTCACTGGGGAAAGCATGCAGGAAAAGAGATGACGGAGAATGTGAAAACTCTTGCGCTGAGACTGCTGGATGGATTTGAGGCGTATATATCTGCTCAGCTAGTAAGATGGCGTTTTGAGCAAGAATTCCGCAGGTACGAGATTCCCTATATATGGAGGGTACCAGTTACTGTACTCCTACATTAACAAGGTGTTTGACACCATGGGGCTCTGTATGTTGCACTTGTTTGATCGCCATGCAAATCTCTGTAGATAAGTGACTTCCACACAGTTAGCCACAAAGTACCGGACATCTGGAAGCCAACCCCCCTTACTGAGCTGTAACAGTATGATAGATACAAAAGCCATTTTGCTTTACCCAATACTGACTCAATAAATAAACAAAGTCCATAGAAACAAAGAAGAGTAAATCTTGGATAGTTATATGGTAGGTTTCTGTCAATAATCTTATTCTAAGAAGATATGTTTGCTGCTAATTCTCTTTTGTTATTTAGTTGTGAAAAGACTGATTTCAAACATCTTGCACCATCAAGCCTTAACCGACCCCCTGTCTTGGCGAAAAACCGTATAACTCGAGAAAATACGTAGTTATTGTGGGACCTTGATGACGGTAAGTGTCAATGCAACAGCTGCGTGATTCTCCGGTGTCGCATGAAAGATTATCGCACTTGCCTGAAGTCTGGTATTCGCCTTCGGTGGACGGGTTTTTTCCTGAGTGGATCTTGATGTACATATCGAATATTTTGTGAGGATTGTGGGCAGAAGGACCGAGGTGTTGTTGATCCTGCGATACGAGGGAATGTTTGGGATATGCCGAAGAGTAGGCATGTTTTAGTTTTACGAGGGGGGGGGTTATGGTCTAATCCGGTTCTGGGGGATTTTTGGGGGTGTGTTGAATCGCATGCACTAGAGAGTTTGCGCTGCAAGACCTAGGTGGCGGTTAATGGAAAAGAGACCTAGGTCTGCCAATAAGTTTGCGCACCAGGTGTAGGTCGCTTGGCAGCTGGGTGACCAACCATATGTCATCACTATTGTCTATGTGAGATCGTAGTAGTTACAAAACCACACTCAATCACCACAATCTATTACTCCATGATCTATTACTCTAAGCCATACTCCAATACTCTTCCCATGCTTGTGGCAAACTTTCTCCACAATCAAAATGTGCGGCATTTGGCAGCATTGCAGCAGCTCCAGACATTACTAGTTAGAGAAAATATCAGAAAGAGAGGGGCTCTGCGGGAGAGTGGACGGATTTCCAGGTTCCTCTTCCATAGTTGATGGGATCCGTCGCTAAGACTTGATGAACAAGTGCTTGATCCATCCACTCCAACTACTTACTTGATGATTTTTCCCTTCTTTGAAGGTTTGGTTGTGTTTGGAAGGGTGTGGGAAGCAGTTGGGGGATAGTATCATTATGCGAAGACATAGGATCAAGGTCAACTGGCTCATTTGATGAGTTTGTGGTCATATTGCTCTTGTATTATCCGATATCCAGGTACGGTAGTACTTGTTGCGGTGGTCACTTGCTCTTCGTTCGTAATTTGTGTTCTGGTTTAAGGCGATGTCATCCAGGTCTCCATTGCTACAGTTTACACCTCCACCAGGTGGCGCCACCCACCTAGGTGGCCAAGACTTTTTGCCTAACATATATTAACCTATTTTCTCGACACCTAGGTCTTGCAGCGCAAACTCTCTACTGAGAGATCATGCTCTACCGCATATGAAATGATACTTAAGGAAGCGCGCCGTACTGTGAAGTTAGTATTCGGAATATATAAAATCCCTATTCTCACACTCCAATGGCAAATTAATCCACGGTACGGTACTTATTCTGAATCTCCCTCATCAGCGGTATCTCCAATCTTTGCTTTCCAATTCTTCTAACATCCTTCCCCATTCCCCTCTTCTCTATACAACCAAACTCGCCGCTACCACCACCACTATCCTCCGATAAAAATGCACTCTGTTTTGCACTACAGTAAGTTTCGGTAGTCGATTCTAGGACCGAAATGTACTTTTCCTCATGACATGGCTACCCGTAGTCAGTCTTATCCGGCGGTGCAGCGGTGCTGTAGGTGATAACGCAATTACAAACCCTAACCCTTCACGCGCACAGCCGATTTGCCAAGTTCAAGACACATCACCCCCGGAGATGGGGAGAGAGGCGCAAATAAACGCAGTGTTACGGAGGCAGGAGGACTCGCCATTTGCTCTGGATGGGATGGACCTGCTGGCGGTAGCTCCCCTCAATCTGTCACAGCACTTTCAGGCAAGGACCACCCAAACCGAATTTTTTCTAGCCGATAAAACCCTAACCCCAGATCTTTATCGTCCCAACCTACTTTCTGGGGGGAGGGAAGGAGGGGGTATTTGACAGTTTCGCACCTACCCTACCGCGCCCTACCATGCCCTACGGCAAGCACGCACCCGACTGGAACAGAACAGAACGCATAGCAACATCCGTTCCAAACAAAACCATAACCACACTACCCAGTACCATCGATCAACCACGAACATGACCCGCCATCAACTAATGATAAATAAATAAAATGAACCCTACCCGCTACCCATCCGAGCCTCAGAAATGACACGATCCCGCCCGCAGGAGCGGGTGCGGACGCAGGATAAGTGGCACCACTCCATTGCGATGTTGAGTGAGGGATTGGATGGTTGGGTTGCTCATGTGCTGTTGTAGGTGACGCCATGCCAGCGCGAGAACGGGCACCGACCGCGTGCGATAATTGCTGCACGAGGGAGACAAAGTGCGATAATTCGAGGCCTGCTTGTGGGAATTGTGCAAAGAGTGGGATTGAGTGTTCTTATTCCGGGAGTGAGGAGAAGGAGTTGAATTTATTTATTTACCCCCCCTGCGGTCGTTGTGATTGTGGGATGGGATGGGGTACGTAGGGGGTGTGAATATAGGTACAAGTCGACGAGTCTGAGGATATTGGAGGGGATAGATCGGTTGGAATAGTTATTGTCTACAAGGGATTCGATTACTTCTCTGTTGAGTGCTGCCGCGACGTTACGGTCTAATGTCACAGTGGCGGCGGCAGAGAGGGAGGTAGAAGATGGGAGGAGGGGTGATCCAGCAGAAGATCGTCAGAGTGTCTTACTGCCTGTCATCGAGACGAGGGTTCCTTCCAGACTGGATAGCGTTCTTTCTTGGAGGGTGTTTCCACAAGACTACCCCCCGCTGTCACTCGCTGGACCTGAAGATCCCCCCTTCTCAGTAGAAGACCCCCCAGCACGCGATACAGACCCCCGGGTGATCGGGAATTTCCACCATGCATACCTCACGTTTGCCTACCCCCGGCATCCAGTCATCGACAAAGCGTTCCTCCGAAGGGGCCGTCTCCCAAGTCGAAGATAACGGCTGTGGCTGTGGCCTGACCACTTGTCTGGCCCTACCAACATGTGCCCTAGGCGAGATATCCGAAAACTACAAAGACTTCCTCCACCTAACCACCCCAGCAGCTCCGATTTTTCTTTTACCGGAAAAACCGAGAGCTACACGGGTGTTTTGTTTTTTTAAACCCCTTTTGGAGCATAATGTAGCTAATGATACCGTTCGTCGCGTGGGGATTTTTAATTTAGGTTTTGGCATTTATACAACTTGGATCCGATACCCGCGTAGACTTTTTCACACTGCGTGTGTGTCTTGGCAGACGTTGCATATCCTCAGTCCGAATACTGAGGCGGAAATGGCGTATTTGGAGCAACGGCTGTACTGGACATGCCTGAAAGCTTCATGCGAACTCCGTGCCAAACTCTCCCTCCCCGTGCCCAGGGGTCGCAGATGGAGTATCCCTGCACTTCCCGGCGCCGCCGTCGCTGCTCTACAATAACCAGTCCTGGTACTTTTACACAGCAGAGATTTTCCTGCACCGCGCGCACAATCGCATCGTCAACGAGGTGTCCTCCTTCTAGACGGAATTGCTAACCCCGGACGCTTGTCCAGTCTTATTTACATCACCCACGAATTCGAAACGTGCATCCGGCGCTGGCGCGCCTCCCTTCCACAATCCATACACTTCCCCACCCCCCCGGACGAGGTTATCGAGCCGCTGGAAGACGAACTAAAGCAGCACCTACATCAACGCTTCATAGAGTGCCATCAGCTACTCTACAGACCATACGTTAACATAGCCCTCAACGCCCCGCAGGAGCAAAGCACCCCCTGGGAAGCGGAGGAATTCGCAAAATTGGGCATCGAGTACTCTGGAGTATTCAGAGTGAGTGCGGCGTGGTGTATTACAGGAGTCCAGAGGTGTGGTTTGAATGTAGGGGGTGACTGGTCGATGTATTGCTTGTGCGTGCGGCGCGTAGGAGGGGCTGGGGATCGGAGGAGTGGTCGGCTGCGGTGGAGGATGCTGAAGATGTGCTTGCGTTTTATGCTACGCGGAAGGGGGGCTTGGGGAGGTGTTTTGATGTTGTGGAGTGGTGGAGGGAGAGGGTTTGTTGAGTTTTTTGGGGGTTATGTTGGGTGTTGTATTACGAGAGGGGTGGGAGGTTGTTTGATGTTTGTGACTTTCTAGTATGAGATTCGTGTTTTGAGCGCTGTGCGTTTTTTTTGTAAAGTAGCATGTTGTGTTGTGTTGAATGGATGAGTATGGTGTATTGATGCTGGTTGTGTGCAGGATTGTGAAAAACTGGCATCCCCATAAGTATTAAAGCTAGTTTTAGGCTCTTCTACGGTATTCAGGAATAACACTACCCAGCCTAACCTCGCACTTAGTCCGCTACCTGCCTACACCTCCGCCAAGCAATTGCTCAACCTACCCCGGCCACAGCCCGTAGCGCCCATCCCCCATGCCACTAAAATCGAAATCTCACACTTCAATCATTACCCATCTACTTCCCACCTCTCAGCACTTATCACCCCCCTCCGAACGAATCCCAATCTCCACCCACTCTACCTACAAGGCCACCATCATACACCCTCACGCAGAAAACCAAATTACTACACTACAGTTCATGCCTGCCATCCTGGGTCTGGTTAAGTCAAGCGCAAGACTGTGGAATTGGGAATTGGGGATGGAATAGTATAGGGGTGCGTGGAGTTGATGTGCGGAGGTAGTGTGCTAGGATAGGGTGAAGGGGAGGTAATGGAAATACCCCGCTACAAAAGAGCGAAGTCGGTATTTTAGGAAGGATAAATTTGAAAAGGAGCTACAATAGCACGGGTAGGTGGTCAGTGAAGTGTGGATTGATAAGGGGTGTGCAGTGGGAGCGAGCCTTTACAGTAAAACAGGAATCTCTGAAAATCTAACGTGTAAAGTAAGTTTCTTGAAAAAAAAGGCTTGCATATCGAGCGACAGTTTGCTTGAGCGCCTTCTTGTAGCTTAGTTTCCAATTCGCCCCAAATGCGGTACCGTGTGCTTGTTGATGGGAGAGCCAATGTTAATGGACATTGGATGGAGGCGACGAATTAAGATGATGAAACTTTGAGTGAGTGTGAGAGAGATACAGTGGGTTAGGGTAATTGGTGGGCGTGAGGTGCAATAATGTCCGAGTAACCTGACACGAGGGTAGGGAAGATATGAGTTGTCGGGGGTTTCGGAACCTGCAGTCGTTAATGTGTTCTGCGATGTAGAGTCCGCTAATCCACTCCTGTGGTGCCACAAGAAATCATAGAAGTGCGGTCGCTCATCCTCCGATGCTCTGATGTTCGGAAGCAAGGTTTATTGGTGGAATAAGGTGCAAAGCTAAAACATTTAATATTTCGGGGGCACCAGACCAGTATTTCTTTGTTTCAGAGCTACATCTTGTGAGGGAGGTGTGCGGTGTGGAATCTGCCACTCCAGTCAACGGAGGAGGTTGCGTGGGAGCACAACCTCAGCCTCGCTCCTCATGATATTCGACGTGGTATTTCGTTGGCTTGGAAATGATTGGACAGATATTGTCGCACAAGAAGCCTCATCACCCCCTCTTTTTCAGCTCGGCACATACACACAAAGTTAGAAAATTCATAAACCCCCTCAGTTTCCCAACGCAGCGTGCACCATATCTACGTTCAGGAAATATTCTCGACAGAAAACCATGGCGGAGAATAAACATATAAACTCGATCAAGATGGGTGACCACAATGTGAACTCTGGCAACATAACCGGGAGTTTTAACAAAACAATCAACACGATCAACACGCCGGACGAGGATGCGCATATTATACGGTGGCTCTCCACACTGGAGCCTCAGAACCGACATCAGGGTGTACGCACCGATCGATGTGACGGTGTTGGGGATTGGCTTTTGGAAACAAAGGAGTTTCGGGAATGGAGGACAGCGAGAAGCGATGGGGAAGCTGATGGGGTTGTCTTGTTTTGTCCCGGGAATCCCGGAGTGGGGAAAACCTATCTGAGGTATGTGGAGAAAGCGCTTCAAAGGAGCAAATATCACTAACGACTTGAAATAATAGCTCCCTCGTAATCGACAACCTCTGCGATCAGGACACGGCGGAAGATATTGCGGTTGCCTGTTTGTACTGCGACTTCCTGGCCCAAGAAGATCAGACAATCACCAACATGATGGGAGCAATTCTGAAACAGTTACTGCTGAGAGGGGATATCCCGCAGGATATACGGGATGCGTATCGAAAAGGGAAGAAGGAAGTTGGTGGTCGAGGTCCGCTGCTCCCGGACCTGGTGGGAATGCTGAAGTCCACTATTGCATCGCTGCGGCAAACATTCATCTGTATTGATGCCCTTGACGAGTGCTTGCCGAAGCACCTGCCGGTACTACTTAAGTCACTTCGAGATATCGT